>JAVRKA010000328.1:0-169926 GCA_034508555.1 Venustoraphidia nigricollis
GGTGTCGATAGGCATTTCAGATATAGGTGTCGATAGGCATTTCAGTTATAGGTGTCGATAGGCATTTCAGATATAGGTGTCGATAGGCATTTCAGATATAGGTGTCGATAGGCATTTCAGATATAGGTGTCGATAGGCATTTCAGATATAGGTGTCGATAGGCATTTCAGATATAGGTGCCGATAGGCATTTCAGATATAGTTGCCGATTGGCATTTTAAAAATAGGTGCCGATAGGCATTTCAGATATAGAAGCCGATAGGCATTTCAAATATAGGTGCCGATAGGCATTCCAGATATGGTTGCCGATAGGCATTTCAAATATAGGTGCTGATATACATTTCAGATGTAGTTTCCGATAGGCATTTCAAAAATAGGTGTCGATAGGCATTTCAGATATAGGTGTCGATAGGCATTTCAGATATAGGTGTCGATAGGCATTTCAGATATAGGTGTCGATAGGCATTTCAGATATAGGTGTCGATAGGCATTTCAGATAAAGGTGTCGATAGGCATTTCAGATATAGGTGTCGATAGGCATTTCAGATATAGGTGTCGATAGGCATTTCAGATATAGGTGTCGATAGGCATTTCAGATATAGGTGTCGATAGGCATTTCAGATATAGGTGTCGATAGGCATTTCAGATATAGGTGGCGATAGGCATTTCAGATATAGGTGCCGATAGGCATTTCAGATATAGTTGCCGATTGGCATTTTAAAAATAGGTGCCGATAGGCATTTCAGATATAGAAGCCGATAGGCATTTTAAATATAGGTGCCGATATTCATTCCAGATATGGTTGCCGATAGGCATTTCAAATATAGGTGCTGATAGGCATTTCAGATGTAGTTTCCGATAGGCATTTCAAAAATAGGTGTCGATAGGCATTTCAGATATAGGTGTCGATAGGCATTTCAGATATAGGTGTCGATAGGCATTTCAGATATAGGTGTCGATAGGCATTTCAGATATAGGTGTCGATAGGCATTTCAGATATAGGTGTCGATAGGCATTTCAGATATAGGTGTCGATAGGCATTTCAGATATAGGTGTGGATAGGCATTTTAGATATAGGTGCCGATAGGCATTTCAGATATAGTTGCCGATTGGCATTTTAAAAATTGGTGCCGATAGGCATTTCAGATATAGAAGCCGATAGGCATTTCAAATATAGGTGCCGATAGGCATTCCAGATATGGTTGCCGATAGGCATTTCAAATATAGGTGCTGATAGGCATTTCAGATGTAGTTTCCGATAGGCATTTCAAAAATAGGTGTCGATAGGCATTTCAGATATAGGTGTCGATAGGCATTTCAGATATAGGTGTCGATAGGCATTTTAGATATAGTTGTCGATAGGCATTTCAGATATAGGTGTCGATAGGCATTTCAGATATAGGTGTCGATAGGCATTTCAGAAATAGGTGTCGATAGGCATTTCATATATATGTGTCGATAGGCATTTCAGATATAGGTGCTGATAGGCATTTCAGATATAGTTGCCGATTGGCATTTTAAAAATAGGTGCCGATAGGCATTTCAGATATAGAAGCCGATAGGCATTTCAAATATAGGTGCCGATAGGCATTCCAGATATGGTTGCCGATAGGCATTTCAAATATAGGTGCTGATAGGCATTTCAGATGTAGTTTCCGATAGGCATTACAAAAATAGGTGTCGATAGGCATTTCAGATATAGGTGTCGATAGGCATTTCAGTTATAGGTGTCGATAGGCATTTCAGATATAGGTGTCGATAGGCATTTCAGATATAGGTGTCGATAGGCATTTCAGATATAGGTGTCGATAGGCATTTCAGATATAGGTGTCGATAGGCATTTCAGATATAGGTGCCGATAGGCATTTCAGATATAGTTGCCGATTGGCATTTTAAAAATAGGTGCCGATAGGCATTTCAGATATAGAAGCCGATAGGCATTTCAAATATAGGTGCCGATAGGCATTCCAGATATGGTTGCCGATAGGCATTTCAAATATAGGTGCTGATATACATTTCAGATGTAGTTTCCGATAGGCATTTCAAAATAGGTGTCGATAGGCATTTCAGATATAGGTGTCGATAGGCATTTCAGATATAGGTGTCGATAGGCATTTCAGATATAGGTGTCGATAGGCATTTCAGATATAGGTGTCGATAGGCATTTCAGATAAAGGTGTCGATAGGCATTTCAGATATAGGTGTCGATAGGCATTTCAGATATAGGTGTCGATAGGCATTTCAGATATAGGTGTCGATAGACATTTCAGATATAGGTGCCGATAGGCATTTCAGATATAGTTGCCGATTGGCATTTTAAAAATTGGTGCCGATAGGCATTTCAGATATAGAAGCCGATAGGCATTTCAAATATAGGTGCTGATAGGCATTTCAGATGTAGTTTCCGATAGGCATTTCAAAAATAGGTGTCGATAGGCATTTCAGATATAGGTGTCGATAGGCATTTCAGATATAGGTGTCGATAGGCATTTCAGATATAGGTGTCGATAGGCATTTCAGATATAGGTGTCGATAGGCATTTCAGATATTCCTAGGTGTCGATAGGCATTTCAGATATAGGTGTCGATAGGCATTTCAGATATAGGTGTCGATAGGCATTTCAGATATAGTTGCCGATTGGCATTTTAAAAATAGGTACCGATAGGCATTTTAGATATAGAAGCCGATAGGCATTTCAAATAAAGGTGCCGATAGGCATTCCAGATATGGTTGCCGATAGGCATTTCAAATATAGGTGATGATAGGCATTTCAGATGTAGTTTCCGATAGGTCTTTTCAAAAATACGTGTCGATAGGCATTTCAGATATAGGTGTCGATAGGCATTTCAGATATAGGTGTCGATAGGCATTTCAGATATAGGTGTCGATAGGCATTTCAGATATAGGTGTCGATAGGCATTTCAGATATAGGTGTCGACAGGCATTTCAGATATAGGTGTCGATAGGCATTTCAGATATAGGTGTCGATAGGCATTTCAGATATAGGTGTCGATAGGCATTTCAGATATAGGTGCCGATAGGCATTTCAGATATAGTTGCCGATTGGCATTTTAAAAATAGGTGCCGATAGGCATTTCAGATATAGAAGCCGATAGGCATTTCAAATATAGGTGCCGATAGGCATTCCAGATATGGTTGCCGATAGGCATTTCAAATATAGGTGCTGATAGGCATTTCAGATGTAGTTTCCGATAGGCATTTCAAAAATAGGTGTCGATAGGCATTTCAGATATAGGTCTCGATAGGCATTTCAGATATAGGTGTCGATAGGCATTTCAGATATAGGTGTCGATAGGCATTTCAGATATAGGTGTCGATAGGCATTTCAGATATAGGTGTCGATAGGCATTTCAGATATAGGTGTCGATAGGCATTTCAGATATAGGTGTCGATAGGCATTTCAGATATAGGTGCCGATAGGCATTTCAGATATAGTTGCCGATTGGCATTTTAAAAATAGGTGCCGATAGGCATTTCAGATATAGAAGCCGATAGGCATTTCAAATATAGGTGCCGATAGGCATTCCAGATATGGTTGCCGATAGGCATTTCAAATATAGGTGCTTATAGGCATTTCAGATGTAGTTTCCGATAGGCATTTCAAAAATAGTTGTCGATAGGCATTTCAGATATAGGTGTCGATAGGCATTTCAGATATATGCGTCGATAGGCATTTCAGATATAGGTGTCGATAGGCATTTCAGATATAGGTGTCGATAGGCATTTCAGATATAGGTGTCGATAGGCATTTCAGATATAGGTGCCGATAGGCATTTCAGATATAGTTGCCGATTGGCATTTTAAAAATAGGTGCCGATAGGCATTTCAGATATAGGTGCCGATAGGCATTTCAGATATAGTTGCCGATTGGCATTTTAAAAATAGGTGCCGATAGGCATTTCAGATATAGAAGCCGATAGGCATTTCAAAAATAGGTGCCGATAGGTATTCCAGATATGGTTGCCGATAGGCATTTCAAATATAGGTGCTGATAGGCATTTCAGATGTAGTTTCCGATAGGCATTTCAAAAATAGGTGTCGATAGGCATTTCAGATATAGGTGTCGATAGGCATTTCAGATATAGGTGTCGATAGGCATTTCAGATATAGGTGTCGATAGGCATTTCAGATATAGTTGCCGATTGGCATTTTAAAAATAGGTGCCGATAGGCATTTCAGATATAGAAGCCGATAGGCATTTCAAATATCGGTGCCGATAGGCATTCCAGATATGGTTGCCGATAGGCATTTCAAATATAGGTGCTGATAGGCATTTCAGATGTAGTTTCCGATAGGCATTTCAAAAATAGGTGTCGATAGGCATTTCAGATATAGGTGTCGATAGGCATTTCAGATATAGGTGTCGATAGGCATTTCAGATATAGGTGTCGATAGGCATTTCAGATATAGGTGTCGATAGGCATTTCAGATATAGGTGTCGATAGGCATTTCAGATATAGGTGCCGATAGGCATTTCAGATATAGTTGCCGATTGGCATTTTAAAAATAGGTGCCGATAGGCATTTCAGATATAGAAGCCGATAGGCATTTCAAATATAGGTGCCGATAGGCATTCCAGATATGGTTGCCGATAGGCATTTCAAATATAGGTGCTGATAGGCATTTCAGATGTAGTTTCCGATAGGCATTTCAAAAATAGGTGTCGATAGGCATTTCAGATATAGGTGTCGATAGGCATTTCAGATATAGGTGTCGATAGGCATTTCAGATATAGGTGTCGATAGGCATTTCAGATATAGGTGTCGATAGGCATTTCAGATATAGGTGTCGATAGGCATTTCAGTTATAGGTGTCGATAGGCATTTCAGATATAGGTGCCGATAGGCATTTCAGATATAGTTGCCGATTGGCATTTTAAAAATAGGTGGCGATAGGCATTTCAGATATAGAAGCCGATAGGCATTCCAAATATAGGTGCCGATAGGAATTCCAGATATGGTTGCCGATAGGCATTTCAAATATAGGTGCTGATAGGCATTTCAGATGTAGTTTTCGATAGGCAATTCAAAAATAGGTGTCGATAGGCATTTCAGATATAGGTGTCGATAGGCATTTCAGATATAGGTGTCGATAGGCATTTCAGATATAGGTGTCGATAGGCATTTCAGATATAGGTGTCGATAGGCATTTCAGATATAGGTGTCGATAGGCATTTCAGATATAGGTGTCGATAGGCATTTCAGATATAGGTGTCGATAGGCATTTCAGATATAGGTGTCGATAGGCATTTCAGATATAGGTGCCGATAGGCATTTCAGATATAGTTGCCGATTGGCATTTTAAAAATAGGTGCCGATAGGCATTTCAGATATAGAAGCCGATAGGCATTTCAAATATAGGTGCCGATAGGCATTCCAGATATGGTTGCCGATAGGCATTTCAAATATAGGTGCTGATAGGCATTTCAGATGTAGTTTCCGATAGGCATTTCAAAAATAGGTGTCGATAGGCATTTTAGATATAGGTGTCGATAGGCATTTCAGATATAGGTGTCGATAGGCATTTCAGATATAGGTGTCGATTGGCATTTCAGATATAGGTGTCGATAGGCATTTCAGATATAGGTGTCGATAGGCATTTCAGATATAGGTGTCGATAGGCATTTCAGATATAGGTGCCGATAGGCATTTCAGATATAGTTGCCGATTGGCATTTTAAAAATAGGTGCCGATAGGCATTTCAGATATAGAAGCCGATAGGCATTTCAAATATAGGTGCCGATAGGCATTCCAGATATGGTTGCCGATAGGCATTTCAAATATAGGTGCTGATAGGCATTTCAGATGTAGTTTCCGATAGGCATCTCAAAAATAGGTGTCGATAGGCATTTCAGATATAGGTGTCGATAGGCATTTCAGATATAGGTGTCGATAGGCATTTCAGATATAGGTGTCGATAGGCATTTCAGATATAGGTGTCGATAGGCATTTCAGATATAGGTGTCGATAGGCATTTCAGATATAGGTGTCGATAGGCATTTCAAATATAGGTGTCGATAGGCATTTCAGATATAGGTGTCGATAGGCATTTCAGATATAGGTGCCGATAGGCATTTCAGATATAGTTGCCGATTGGCATTTTAAAAATAGGTGCCGATAGGCATTTCAGATATAGAAGCCGATAGGCATTTCAAATATAGGTGCCGATAGGCATTCCAGATATGGTTGCCGATAGGCATTTCAAATATAGGTGCTGATAGGCATTTCAGATATAGTTTCCGATAGGCATTTCAAAAATAGGTGTCGATAGGCATTTCAGATATAGGAGTCGATAGGCATTTCAGATATAGGTGTCGATAGGCATTTCAGATATAGGTGTCGATAGGCATTTCAAATATAGGTGTCGATAGGCATTTCAGATATAGGTGTCGATAGGCATTTCAGATATAGGTGTCGATAGGCATTTCAGATATAGGTGTCGATAGGCATTTCAGATATAGGTGCCGATAGGCATTTCAGATATAGTTGCCGATTGGCATTTTAAAAATAGGTGCCGATAGGCATTTCAGATATAGAAGCCGATAGGCATTTCAAATATCGATGCCGATAGGCATTCCAGATATGGTTGCCGATAGGCATTTCAAATATAGGTGCTGATAGACATTTCAGATGTAGTTTCCGATAGGCATTTCAAAAATAGGTGTCGATAGGCATTTCAGATATAGGTGTCGATAGGCATTTCAGATATAGGTGTCGATAGGCATTTCAGATATAGGTGTCGATAGGCATTTCAGATATAGGTGTCGATAGGCATTTCAGATATAGGTGTCGATAGGCATTTCAGATATATGTGTCGATAGGCATTTCAGATATAGGTGTCGATAGGCATTTCAGATATAGGTGCCGATAGGCATTTCAGATATAGTTGCCGATTGGCATTTTAAAAATAGGTTCCGATAGGCATTTCAGATATAGAAGCCGATAGGCATTTCAAATATAGGTGCCGATAGGCATTCCAGATATGGTTGCCGATAGGCATTTCAAATATAGGTGCTGATAGGCATTTCAGATATAGTTTCCGATAGGCATTTCAAAAATAGGTGTCGATAGGCATTTCAGATATAGGTGTCGATAGGCATTTCAGATATAGGTGTCGATAGGCATTTCAGATATAGGTGTCGACAGGCATTTCAGATATAGGTGTCGATAGGCTTTTCAGATATAGGTGTCGATAGGCATTTCAGATATAGGTGCCGATAGGCATTTCAGATATAGTTGCCGATTGGCATTTTAAAAATAGGTGCCGATAGGCATTTCAGATATAGAAGCCGATAGGCATTTCAAATATAGGTGCCGATAGGCATTCCAGATATGGTTGCCGATAGGCATTTCAAATATAGGTGCTGATAGGCATTTCAGATGTAGTTTCCGATAGGCATTTCAAAAATAGGTGTCGATAGGCATTTCAGATATAGGTGTCGATAGGCATTTCAGATATAGGTGTCGATAGGCATTTCAGATATAGGTGTCGATAGGCATTTCAGATATAGGTGTCGATAGGCATTTCAGATATAGGTGTCGATAGGCATTTCAGTTATAGGTGTCGATAGGCATTTCAGATATAGGTGCCGATAGGCATTTCAGATATAGTTGCCGATTGGCATTTTAAAAATAGGTGGCGATAGGCATTTCAGATATAGAAGCCGATAGGCATTCCAAATATAGGTGCCGATAAGAATTCCAGATATGGTTGCCGATAGGCATTTCAAATATAGGTGCTGATAGGCATTTCAGATGTAGTTTCCGATAGGCAATTCAAAAATAGGTGTCGATAGGCATTTCAGATATAGGTGTCGATAGGCATTTCAGATATAGGTGTCGATAGGCATTTCAGATATAGGTGTCCATAGGCATTTCAGATATAGGTGTCGATAGGCATTTCAGATATAGGTGTCGATAGGCATTTCAGATATAGGTGTCGATAGGCATTTCAGATATAGGTGTCGATAGGCATTTCAGATATAGGTGCCGATAGGCATTTCAGATATAGTTGCCGATTGGCATTTTAAAAATAGGTGCCGATAGGCATTTCAGATATAGAAACCGATAGGCATTTCAAATATAGGTGCCGATAGGCATTCCAGATATGGTTGCCGATAGGCATTTCAAATATAGGTGCTGATAGGCATTTCAGATGTAGTTTCCGATAGGCATTTCAAAAATAGGTGTCGATAGGCATTTCAGATATAGGTGTCGATAGGCATTTCAGATATAGGTGTCGATAGGCATTTCAGATATAGGTGTCGATAGGCATTTCAGATATAGGTGTCGATAGGCATTTCAGATATAGGTGTCGATAGGCATTTCAGATATAGGTGTCGATAGGCATTTCAGATAAAGGTGTCGATAGGCATTTCAGATATAGGTGTCGATAGGCATTTCAGATATAGGTGCCGATAGGCATTTCAGATATAGTTGCCGATTGGCATTTTAAAAATAGGTGCCGATAGGCATTTCAGATATAGAAGCCGATAGGCATTTCAAATATAGGTGCCGATAGGCATTCCAGATATGGTTGCCGATAGGCATTTCAAATATAGGTGCTGATAGGCATTTCAGATGTAGTTTCCAAAAGGCATTTCAAAAATAGGTGTCGATAGGCATTTCAGATATAGGTGTCGATAGGCATTTCAGATATAGGTGTCGATAGGCATTTCAGATATAGGTGTCGATTGGCATTTCAGATATAGGTGTCGATAGGCATTTCAGATATAGGTGTCGATAGGCATTTCAGATATAGGTGTCGATAGGCATTTCAGATATATGTGCCGATAGGCATTTCAGATATAGTTGCCGATTGGCATTTTAAAAATAGGTGCCGATAGGCATTTCAGATATAGAAGCCGATAGGCATTTCAAATATAGGTGCCGATAGGCATTCCAGATATGGTTGCCGATAGGCATTTCAAATATAGGTGCTGATAGGCATTTCAGATGTAGTTTCCGATAGGCATCTCAAAAATAGGTGTCGATAGGCATTTCAGATATAGGTGTCGATAGGCATTTCAGATATAGGTGTCGATAGGCATTTCAGATATAGGTGTCGATAGGCATTTCAGATATAGGTGTCGATAGGCATTTCAGATATAGGTGTCGATAGGCATTTCAGATATAGGTGTCGATAGGCATTTCAAATATAGGTGTCGATAGGCATTTCAGATATAGGTGTCGATAGGCATTTCAGATATAGGTGCCGATAGGCATTTCAGATATAGTTGCCGATTGGCATTTTAAAAATAGGTGCCGATAGGCATTTCAGATATAGAAGCCGATAGGCATTTCAAATATAGGTGCCGATAGGCATTCCAGATATGGTTGCCGATAGGCATTTCAAATATAGGTGCTGATAGGCATTTCAGATGTAGTTTCCGATAGGCATTTCAAAAATAGGTGTCGATAGGCATTTCAATTATAAGTGTCGATAGGCATTTCAGATATAGGTGTCGATAGGCATTTCAGATATAGGTGTCGATAGGCATTTCAGATATAGGTGCCGATAGGCATTTCAGATATAGTTGCCGATTGGCATTTTAAAAATAGGTGCCGATAGGCATTTCAGATATAGAAGCCGATAGGCATTTCAAATATAGGTGCCGATAGGCATTCCAGATATGGTTGCCGATAGGCATTTCAAATATAGGTGCTGAAAGGCATTTAAGATGTAGTTTCCGATAGGCATTTCAAAAATAGGTGTCGATAGGCATTTCAGATATAGGTGTCGATAGGCATTTCAGATATAGGTGTCGATAGGCATTTCAGATATAGGTGTCAATAGGCATTTCAGATATAGGTGTCGATAGGCATTTCAGATATAGGTGTCGATAGGCATTTCAGATATAGGTGTCGATAGGCATTTCAGATATAGGTGTCGATAGGCATTTCAGATATAGGTGCCGATAGGCATTTCAGATATAGTTGCCGATTGGCATTTTAAAAATAGGTGCCGATAGGCATTTTAGATATAGAAGCCGATAGGCATTTCAAATATAGAAGCCGATAGGCATTTCAAATATAGGTGCCGATAGGCATTCCAGATATGGTTGCCGATAGGCATTTCAAATATAGGTGCTGATAGGCATTTCAGATGTAGTTTCCGATAGGCATTTCAAAAATAGGTGTCGATAGGCATTTCAGATAAAGGTGTCGATAGGCATTTCAGATATAGGTGTCGATAGGCATTTCAGATATAGTTGTCGATTGGCATTTCAGATATAGGTGTCGATAGGCATTTCAGATATAGGTGTCGATAGGCATTTCAGATATAGGTGTCGATAGGCATTTCAGATATAGGTGCCGATAGGCATTTCAGATATAGTTGCCGATTGGCATTTTAAAAATAGGTGCCGATAGGCATTTCAGATATGGTTGCCGATAGGCATTTCAAATATAGGTGCTGATAGGCATTTCAGATGTAGTTTCCGATAGTCATCTCAAAAATAGGTGTCGATAGGCATTTCAGATATAGGTGTCGATAGGCATTTCAGATATAGGTGTCGATAGGCATTTCAGATATAGGTGTCGATAGGCATTTCAGATATAGGTGTCGATAGGCATTTCAGATATAGGTGTCGATAGGCATTTCAGATATAGGTGTCGATAGGCATTTCAAATATAGGTGTCGATAGGCATTTCAAAAATAGGTGTCGATAGGCATTTCAGATATAGGTGCCGATAGGCATTTCAGATATAGTTGCCGATTGGCATTTTAAAAATAGGTGCCGATAGGCATTTCAGATATAGAAGCCGATAGGCATTTCAAATATAGGTGCCAATAGGCATTCCAGATATGGTTGCCGATCGGCATTTCAAATATAGGTGCTGATAGGCATTTCAGATGTAGTTTCCGATAGGCATTTCAAAAATAGGTGTCGATAGGCATCTCAGATATAAGTGTCGATAGGCATTTCAGATATAGGTGTCGCTAGGCATTTCAGATATAGGTGTCGATAGGCATTTCAGATATAGGTGTCGATAGGCATTTCAGATATAGGTGTCGAATGGCATTTCAGATATAGGTGTCGATAGGCATTTCAGATATAGGTGTCGATAGGCATTTCAGATATAGTTGCCGATTGGCATTTTAAAAATAGGTGCCGATAGGCATTTCAGATATAGAAGCCGATAGGCATTCCAAATATAGGTGCCGATAGGAATTCCAGATATGGTTGCCGATAGGCATTTCAAATATAGGTGCTGATAGGCATTTCAGATGTAGTTTCCGATAGGCAATTCAAAAATAGGTGTCGATAGGCATTTCAGATATAGGTGTCGATAGGCATTTCAGATATAGGTATCGATAGGCATTTCAGATATAGGTGTCCATAGGCATTTCAGATATAGGTGTCGATAGGCATTTCAGATATAGGTGTCGATAGGCATTTCAGATATAGGTGTCAATAGGCATTTCAGATATAGGTGTCGATAGGCATTTCAGATATAGGTGCCGATAGGCATTTCAGATATAGTTGCCGATTGGCATTTTAAAAATAGGTGCCGATAGGCATTTCAGATATAGAAGCCGATAGGCATTTCAAATATAGGTGCCGATAGGCATTCCAGATATGGTTGCCGATAGGCATTTCAAATATAGGTGCTGATAGGCATTTCAGATGTAGTTTCCGATAGGCATTTCAAAAATAGGTGTCGATAGGCATTCCAGATATAGGTGTCGATAGGCATTTCAGATATAGGTGTCGATAGGCATTTCAGATATAGGTGTCGATAGGCATTTCAGATATAGGTGTCGATAGGCATTTCAGATATAGGTGTCGATAGGCATTTCAGATATAGGTGCCGATAGGCATTTCAGATATAGGTGTCGATAGGCATTTCAGATATAGGTGCCGATAGGCATTTCAGATATAGTTGCCGATTGACATGTTAAAAATAGGTGCCGATAGGCATTTCAGATATAGAAGCCGATAGGCATTTCAAATATAGGTGCCGATAGGCATTCCAGATATGGTTGCCGATAGGCATTTCAAATATAGGTGCTGATAGGCATTTCAGATGTAGTTTCAGATAGGCATTTCAAAAATAGGTGTCGATAGGCATTTCAGATATAGGTGTCGATAGGCATTTCAGATATAGGTGTCGATAGGCATTTCAGATATAGGTGTCGATAGGCATTTCAGATATAGGTGTCGATAGGCATTTCAGATATAGGTGTCGATAGGCATTTCAGATATAGGTGTCGATAGGCATTTTAGATATAGGTGTCGATAGGCATTTCAGATATAGGTGCCGATAGGCATTTCAGATATAGTTGCCGATTGGCATTTTAAAAATAGGTGCCGATAGGCATTTCAGATATAGAAGCCGATAGGCATTTCAAATATAGGTGCCGATAGGCATTCCAGATATGGTTGCCGATAGGCATTTCAAATATAGGTGCTGATAGGCATTTCAGATGTAGTTTCCGATAGGCATTTCAAAAATAGGTGTCGATAGGCATTTCAGATATAGGTGTCGATAGGCATTTCAGATATAGGTGTCGATAGGCATTTCAGATATAGGTGTCGATAGGCATTTCAGATATAGGTGTCGATAGGCATTTCAGATATAGTTGCCGATTGGCATTTTAAAAATAGGTGCCGATAGGCATTTCAGATATAGAAGCCGATAGGCATTTCAAATATAGGTGCCGATAGGCATTCCAGATATGGTTGCCGATAGGCATTTCAAATATAGGTGCTGATAGGCATTTCAGATGTAGTTTCCAATAGGCATTTCAAAAATAGGTGTCGATAGGCATTTCAGATATAGGTGTCGATAGGCATTTCAGATATAGGTGTCGATAGGCATTTCAGATATAGGTGTCGATAGGCATTTCAGATATAGGTGTCGATAGGCATTTCAGATATAGGTGTCGATAGGCATTTCAGATATAGGTGTCGATAGGCATTTCAGATATAGGTGTCGGTAGGCATTTCAGATATAGGTGCCGATAGGCATTTCAGATATAGTTGCCGATTGGCATTTTAAAAATAGGTGCCGATAGGCATTTCAGATATAGAAGCCGATAGGCATTTCAAATATAGGTGCCGATAGGCATTCCAGATATGATTGCCGATAGGCATTTCAAATATAGGTGCTGATAGGCATTTCAGATGTAGTTTCCGATAGGCATTTCAAAAATAGGTGTCGATAGGCATTTCAGATATAGGTGTCGATAGGCATTTCAGATATATGTGTCGATAGGCATTTCAGATATAGGTGTCGATAGGCATTTCAGATATAGGTGTCGATAGGCATTTCAGATATAGGTGTCGATAGGCATTTCAGATATAGGTGTCGATAGGCATTTCAGATATAGGTGCCGATAGGCATTTCAGATATAGTTGCCGATTGGCATTTTAAAAATAGTTGCCGATAGGCATTTCAGATATAGAAGCCGATAGGCATTTCAAATATAGGTGCCGATAGGCATTCCAGATATGGTTGCCGATAGGCATTTCAAATATAGGTGCTGATAGGCATTTCAGATGTAGTTTCCGATAGGCATTTCAAAAATAGGTGTCGATAGGCATTTCAGATATAGGTGTCGATAGGCATTTCAGATATAGGTGTCGATAGGCATTTCAGATATAGGTGCCGATAGGCATTTCAGATATAGTTGCCGATTGGCATTTTAAAAATAGGTGCCGATAGGCATTTCAGATATAGAAGCCGATAGGCATTTCAAATATAGGTGCCGATAGGCATTCCAGATATGGTTGCCGATAGGCATTTCAAATATAGGTGCTGATAGGCATTTCAGATATAGTTTCCGATAGGCATTTCAAAAATAGGTGTCGATAGGCATTTCAGATATAGGTGTCGATAGGCATTTCAGATATAGGTGTCGATAGGCATTTCAGATATAGGTGTCGACAGGCATTTCAGATATAGGTGTCGATAGGCTTTTCAGATATAGGTGTCGATAGGCATTTCAGATATAGGTGCCGATAGGCATTTCAGATATAGTTGCCGATTGGCATTTTAAAAATAGGTGCCGATAGGCATTTCAGATATAGAAGCCGATAGGCATTTCAAATATAGGTGCCGATAGGCATTCCAGATATGGTTGCCGATAGGCAATTCAAATATAGGTGCTGATAGGCATTTCAGATGTAGTTTCCGATAGGCATTTCAAAAATAGGTGTCGATAGGCATTTCAGATATAGGTGTCGATAGGCATTTCAGATATAGGTGTCGATAGGCATTTCAGATATAGGTGTCGATAGGCATTTCAGATATAGGTGTCGATAGGCATTTCAGATATAGGTGTCGATAGGCATTTCAGTTATAGGTGTCGATAGGCATTTCAGATATAGGTGCCGATAGGCATTTCAGATATAGTTGCCGATTGGCATTTTAAAAATAGGTGGCGATAGGCATTTCAGATATAGAAGCCGATAGGCATTCCAAATATAGGTGCCGATAGGAATTCCAGATATGGTTGCCGATAGGCATTTCAAATATAGGTGCTGATAGGCATTTCAGATGTAGTTTCCGATAGGCAATTCAAAAATAGGTGTCGATAGGCATTTCAGATATAGGTGTCGATAGGCATTTCAGATATAGTTGTCGATAGGCATTTCAGATATAGGTGTCCATAGGCATTTCAGATATAGGTGTCGATAGGCATTTCAGATATAGGTGTCGATAGGCATTTCAGATATAGGTGTCGATAGGCATTTCAGATATAGGTGTCGATAGGCATTTCAGATATAGGTGCCGATAGGCATTTCAGATATAGTTGCCGATTGGCATTTTAAAAATAGGTGCCGATAGGCATTTCAGATATAGAAACCGATAGGCATTTCAAATATAGGTGCCGATAGGCATTCCAGATATGGTTGCCGATAGGCATTTCAAATATAGGTGCTGATAGGCATTTCAAATGTAGTTTCCGATAGGCATTTCAAAAATAGGTGTCGATAGGCATTTCAGATATAGGTGTCGATAGGCATTTCAGATATAGGTGTCGATAGGCATTTCAGATATAGGTGTCGATAGGCATTTCAGATATAGGTGTCGATAGGCATTTCAGATATAGGTGTCGATAGGCATTTCAGATATAGGTGTCGATAGGCATTTCAGATAAAGGTGTCGATAGGCATTTCAGATATAGGTGTCGATAGGCATTTCAGATATAGGTGCCGATAGGCATTTCAGATATAGTTGCCGATTGGCATTTTAAAAATAGGTGCCGATAGGCATTTCAGATATAGAAGCCAATAGGCATTTCAAATATAGGTGCCGATAGGCATTCCAGATATGGTTGCCGATAGGCATTTCAAATATAGGTGCTGATAGGCATTTCAGATGTAGTTTCCGATAGGCATTTCAAAAATAGGTGTCGATAGGCATTTCAGATATAGGTGTCGATAGGCATTTCAGATATAGGTGTCGATAGGCATTTCAGATATAGGTGTCGATTGGCATTTCAGATATAGGTGTCGATAGGCATTTCAGATATAGGTGTCGATAGGCATTTCAGATATAGGTGTCGATAGGCATTTCAGATATAGGTGCCGATAGGCATTTCAGATATAGTTGCCGATTGGCATTTTAAAAATAGGTGCCGATAGGCATTTCAGATATAGAAGCCGATAGGCATTTCAAATATAGGTGCCGATAGGCATTCCAGATATGGTTGCCGATAGGCATTTCAAATATAGGTGCTGATAGGCATTTCAGATGTAGTTTCCGATAGGCATCTCAAAAATAGGTGTCGATAGGCATTTCAGATATAGGTGTCGATAGGCATTTCAGATATAGGTGTCGATAGGCATTTCAGATATAGGTGTCGATAGGCATTTCAGATATAGGTGTCGATAGGCATTTCAGATATAGGTGTCGATAGGCATTTCAGATATAGGTGTCGATAGGCATTTCAGATATAGGTGTCGATAGGCATTTCAAATATAGGTGTCGATAGGCATTTCAGATATAGGTGTCGATAGGCATTTCAGATATAGGTGCCGATAGGCATTTCAGATATAGTTGCCGATTGGCATTTTAAAAATAGGTGCCGATAGGCATTTCAGATATAGAAGCCGATAGGCATTTCAAATATAGGTGCCGATCGGCATTCCAGATATGGTTGCCGATAGGCATTTCAAATATAGGTGCTGATAGGCATTTCAGATGTAGTTTCCGATAGGCATTTCAAAAATAGGTGTCGATAGGCATTTCAATTATAAGTGTCGATAGGCATTTCAGATATAGGTGTCGATAGGCATTTCAGATATAGGTGTCGATAGGCATTTCAGATATAGGTGCCGATAGGCATTTCAGATATAGTTGCCGATTGGCATTTTAAAAATAGGTGCCGATAGGCATTTCAGATATAGAAGCCGATAGGCATTTCAAATATAGGTGCCGATAGGCATTCCAGATATGGTTGCCGATAGGCATTTCAAATATAGGTGCTGATAGGCATTTAAGATGTAGTTTCCGATAGGCATTTCAAAAATAGGTGTCGATAGGCATTTCAGATATAGGTGTCGATAGGCATTTCAGATATAGGTGTCGATAGGCATTTCAGATATAGGTGTCGATAGGCATTTCAGATATAGGTGTCGATAGGCATTTCAGATATAGGTGTCGATAGGCATTTCAGATATAGGTGTCGATAGGCATTTCAGATATAGGTGTCGATAGGCATTTCAGATATAGGTGCCGATAGGCATTTCAGATATAGTTGCCGATTGGCATTTTAAAAATAGGTGCCGATAGGCATTTTAGATATAGAAGCCGATAGGCATTTCAAATATAGAAACCGATAGGCATTTCAAATATAGGTGCCGATAGGCATTCCAGATATGGTTGCCGATAGGAATTTCAAATATAGGTGCTGATAGGCATTTCAGATGTAGTTTCCGATAGGCATTTCAAAAATAGGTGTCGATAGGCATTTCAGATAAAGGTGTCGATAGGCATTTCAGATATAGGTGTCGATAGGCATTTCAGATATAGGTGTCGATAGGCATTTCAGATATAGGTGCCGATAGGCATTTCAGATATAGTTGCCGATTGGCATTTTAAAAATAGGTGCCGATAGGCATTTCAGATATGGTTGCCGATAGGCATTTCAAATATAGGTGCTGATAGGCATTTCAGATGTAGTTTCCGATAGGCATCTCAAAAATAGGTGTCGATAGGCATTTCAGATATAGGTGGCGATAGGCATTTCAGATATAGGTGTCGATAGGCATTTCAGATATAGGTGTCGATAGGCATTTCAGATATAGGTGTCGATAGGCATTTCAGATATAGGTGTCGATAGGCATTTCAGATATAGGTGTCGATAGGCATTTCAAATATAGGTGTCGATAGGCATTTCAGATATAGGTGTCGATAGGCATTTCAGATATAGGTGCCGATAGGCATTTCAGATATAGTTGCCGATTGGCATTTTAAAAATAGGTGCCGATAGGCATTTCAGATATAGAAGCCGATAGGCATTTCAAATATAGGTGCCGATAGGCATTCCAGATATGGTTGCCGATAGGCATTTCAAATATAGGTGCTGATAGGCATTTCAGATGTAGTTTCCGATAGGCATTTCAAAAATAGGTGTCGATAGGCATTTCAGATATAAGTGTCGATAGGCATTTCAGATATAGGTGTCGATAGGCATTTCAGATATAGGTGTCGATAGGCATTTCAGATATAGGTGCCGATAGGCATTTCAGATATAGTTGCCGATTGGCATTTTAAAAATAGGTGCCGATAGGCATTTCAGATATAGAAGCCGATAGGCATTTCAAATATAGGTGCCGATAGGCATTCCAGATATGGTTGCCGATAGGCATTTCAAATATAGGTGCTGATAGGCATTTCATATGTAGTTTCCGATAGGCATTTCAAAAATAGGTGTCGATAGGCATTTCAGATATAGGTGTCGATAGGCATTTCAGATATAGGTGTCGATAGGCATTTCAGATATAGGTGTCGATAGGCATTTCAGATATAGGTGTCGATAGGCATTTCAGATATAGGTGTCGATAGGCATTTCAAATATAGGTGTCGATAGGCATTTCAGATATAGGTGTCGATAGGCATTTCAGATATAGGTGCCGATAGGCATTTCAGATATAGTTGCCGATTGGCATTTTAAAAATAGGTGCCGATAGGCATTTCAGATATAGAAGCCGATAGGCATTTCAAATATAGGTGCCGATAGGCATTCCAGATATGGTTGCCGATAGGCATTTCAAATATAGGTGCTGATAGGCATTTCAGATGTAGTTTCCGATAGGCATTTCAAAAATAGGTGTCGATAGGCATTTCAGATATAAGTGTCGATAGGCATTTCAGATATAGGTGTCGATAGGCATTTCAGATATAGGTGTCGATAGGCATTTCAGATATAGGTGCCGATAGGCATTTCAGATATAGTTGCCGATTGGCATTTTAAAAATAGGTGCCGATAGGCATTTCAGATATAGAAGCCGATAGGCATTTCAAATATAGGTGCCGATAGGCATTCCAGATATGGTTGCCGATAGGCATTTCAAATATAGGTGCTGATAGGCATTTCATATGTAGTTTCCGATAGGCATTTCAAAAATAGGTGTCGATAGGCATTTCAGATATAGGTGTCGATAGGCATTTCAGATATAGGTGTCGATAGGCATTTCAGATATAGGTGTCGATAGGCATTTCAGATATAGGTGTCGATAGGCATTTTAGATATAGGTGTCGATAGGCATTTCAGATATAGGTGTCGATAGGCATTTCAGATATAGGTGTCGATGGGCATTTATGATATAGGTGCCGATAGGCATTTCAGATATAGTTGCCGATTGGCATTTTAAAAATAGGTGCCGGTAGGCATTTCAGATATAGAAGCCGATAGGCATTTCAAATATAGGTGCCGATAGGCATTCCAGATATGGTTGCCGATAGGCATTTCAAATATAGGTGCTGATAGGCATTTCAGATGTAGTCTCCGATAGGCATTTCAAAAATAAGTGTCGATAGGCATTTCAGATATAGGTGTCGATAGGCATTTCAGATATAGGTGTCGATAGGCATTTCAGATATAGGTGTCAATAGGCATTTCAGATATAGGTGTCGATAGGCATTTCAGATATAGGTGTCGATAGGCATTTCAGATATAGGTGTCGATAGGCATTTCAGATATAGGTGTCGAATGGCATTTCAGATATAGGTGTCGATAGGCATTTCAGATATAGGTGTCGATAGGCATTTCAGATATAGGTGCCGATAGGCATTTCAGATATAGTTGCCGATTGGCATTTTAAAAATAGGTGCCGATAGGCATTTCAGATATAGAAGCCGATAGGCATTTCAAATATAGGTGCCGATAGGCATTCCAGATATGGTTGCCGATAGGCATTTCAAATATAGGTGCTGATAGGCATTTCAGATGTAGTTTCCGATAGGCATTTCAAAAATAGGTGTCGATAGGCATTTCAGATATAGGTGTCGATAGGCATTTCAGATATAGGTGTCGATAGGCATTTCAGATATAGGTGTCGATAGGCATTTCAGATATAGGTGTCGATAGGCATTTCAGATATAGGTGTCGAATGGCATTTCAGATATAGGTGTCGATAGGCATTTCAGATATAGGTGTCGATAGGCATTTCAGATATAGGTGCCGATAGGCATTTCAGATATAGTTGCCGATTGGCATTTTAAAAATAGGTGCCGATAGGCATTTCAGATATAGAAGCCGATAGGCATTTCAAATATAGGTGCCGATAGGAATTCCAGATATGGTTGCCGATAGGCATTTCAAATATAGGTGCTGATAGGCATTTCAGATGTAGTTTCCGATAGGCATTTCAAAAATAGGTGTCGATAGGCATTTCAGATATAGGTGTCGATGGGCATTTCAGATATAGGTGTCGATAGGCATTTCAGATATAGGTGTCGATAGGCATTTCAGATATAGGTTTCGATAGGCATTTCAGATATAGGTGTCGATAGGCATTTCAGATATACGTGTCGATAGGCATTTCAGATATAGGTGCCGATAGGCATTTCAGATATAGTTGCCGATTGGCATTTTAAAAATAGGTGCCGATAGGCATTTCAGATATAGAAGCCGATAGGCATTTCAAATATAGGTGCCGATAGGCATTCCAGATATGGTTGCCGATAGGCATTTCAAATATAGGTGCTGATAGGCATTTCAGATGTAGTTTCCGATAGGCATTTCAAAAATAGGTGTCGATAGGCATTTCAGATATAGGTGTCGATAGGCATTTCAGATATAGGTGTCGATAGGCATTTCAGATATAGGTGTCGATAGGCATTTCAGATATAGGTGTCGATAGGCATTTCAGATAAAGGTGTCGATAGGCATTTCAGATATAGGTGTCGATAGGCATTTCAGATATAGGTGTCGATAGGCATTTCAGATATAGGTGTCGATAGGCATTTAAGATATAGGTGCCGATAGGCATTTCAGATATAGTTGCCGATTGGCATTTTAAAAATAGGTGCCGATAGGCATTTCAGATATAGAAGCCGATAGGCATTTCAAATATCGGTGCCGATAGGCATTCCAGATATGGTTGCCGATAGGCATTTCAAATATAGGTGCTGATAGGCATTTCAGATGTAGTTTCCGATAGGCATTTTAAAAATAGGTGTCGATAGGCATTTCAGATATATGTGTCGATAGGCATTTCAGATATAGGTGTCGATAGGCATTTCAGATATAGGTGTCGAAAGGCATTTCAGATATAGGTGTCGATAGGCATTTCAGATATAGGTGTCGATAGGCATTTCAGATATAGGTGTCGATAGGCATTTCAGATATAGGTGTCGAAAGGCATTTCAGATATAGGTGTCGATAGGCATTTCAGATATAGGTGTCGATAGGCATTTCAGATATAGGTGTCGATAGGCATTTCAGATATAGGTGTCGAAAGGCATTTCAGATATAGGTGTCGATAGGCATTTCAGATATAGGTGCCGATAGGCATTTCAGATATAGTTGCCGATTGGCATTTTAAAAATAGGTGCCGATAGGCATTTCAGATATAGAAGCCGATAGGCATTTCAAATATCGGTGCCGATAGGCATTCCAGATATGGTTGCCGATAGGCATTTCAAATATAGGTGCTGATAGGCATTTCAGATGTAGTTTCCGATAGGCATTTCAAAAATAGGTGTCGATAGGCATTTCAGATATAGGTGTCGATAGGCATTTCAGATATAGGTGTCGATAGGCATTTCAGATATAGGTGTCGATAGGCATTTCAGATATAGGTGTCGATAGGCAATTCAGATAAAGGTGTCGATAGGCATTTCAGATATAGGTGTCGATAGGCATTTCAGATAAAGGTGTCGATAGGCATTTCAGATATAGGTGTCGATAGGCATTTCAGATATAGGTGCCGATAGGCATTTCAGATATAGTTGCCGATTGGCATTTTAAAAATAGGTGCCGATAGGCATTTCAGATATAGAAGCCGATAGGCATTTCAAATATCGGTGCCGATAGGCATTCCAGATATGGTTGCCGATAGGCATTTCAAATATAGGTGCTGATAGGCATTTCAGATGTAGTTTCTGATAGGCATTTCAAAAATAGGTGTCGATAGGCATTTCAGATATAGGTGTCGATAGGCATTTCAGATATAGGTGTCGATAGGCATTTCAGATATAGGTGTCGATAGGAATTTCAGATATAGGTGTCGATAGGCATTTCAGATATAGGTGTCGATAGGCATTTCAAATATAGGTGTCGATAGGCATTTCAGATATAGGTGTCGATAGGCATTTCAGATATAGGTGTCGATAGGCATTTCAGATATAGGTGTCGATAGGCATTTCAGATATAGGTGTCGATAGGCATTTCAGATATAGGTGTCGATAGGCATTTCAGATATAGGTGCCGATAGGCATTTCAGATATAGTTGCCGATTGGCATCATAAAATAGGTGCCGATAGGCATTTCAGATATAGAAGCCGATAGGCATTTCAAATATAGGTGCCGATAGGCATTCCAGATATGGTTGTCGATAGGCATTTCAAATATAGGTGCTGATAGGCATTTCAGATGTAGTTTCCGATAGGCATTTCAAAAATAGGTGTCGATAGGCATTTTAGATATAGGTGTCGATAGGCATTTCAGATATAGGTGTCGATAGGCATTTCAGATATAGGTGTCGATAGGCATTTCAGATATAGGTGTCGATAGGCATTTCAGATATAGGTGTCGATAGGCATTTCAGATATAGGTGTCGATAGGCATTTCAGATATAGGTGTCGATAGGCATTTCAGATATAGGTGCCGATAGGCATTTCAGATATAGTTGCCGATTGGCATTTTAAAAATAGGTGCCGATAGGCATTTCAGATTTAGAAGCCGATAGGCATTCCAAATATAGGTGCCGATAGGAATTCCAGATATGGTTGCCGATAGGCATTTCAAATATAGGTGCTGATAGGCATTTCAGATGTAGTTTCCGATAGGCATTTCAAATATAGGTGCTGATAGGCATTTCAGATGTAGTTTCCGATAGGCATTTCAAAAATAGGTGTCGATAGGCATTTCAGATATAGGTGTCGATAGGCATTTCAGATATAGGTGTCGATAGGCATTTAAGATATAGGTGCCGATAGGCATTTCAGATATAGTTGCCGATTGGCATTTTAAAAATAGGTGCCGATAGGCATTTCAGATATAGAAGCCGATAGGCATTTCAAATATCGGTGCCGATAGGCATTCCAGATATGGTTGCCGATAGGCATTTCAAATATAGGTGCTGATAGGCATTTCAGATGAGGTTTCCGATAGGCATTTTAAAAATAGGTGTCGATAGGCATTTCAGATATAGGTGTCGATAGGCATTTCAGATATAGGTGTCGATAGGCATTTCAGATATAGGTGTCGAAAGGCATTTCAGATATAGGTGTCGATAGGCATTTCAGATATAGGTGTCGATAGGCATTTCAGATATAGGTGTCGATAGGCATTTCAGATATAGGTGTCGAAAGGCATTTCAGATATAGGTGTCGATAGGCATTTCAGATATAGGTGTCGATAGGCATTTCAGATATAGGTGTCGATAGGCATTTCAGATATAGGTGTCGAAAGGCATTTCAGATATAGGTGTCGATAGGCATTTCAGATATAGGTGCCGATAGGCATTTCAGATATAGTTGCCGATTGGCATTTTAAAAATAGGTGCCGATAGGCATTTCAGATATAGAAGCCGATAGGCATTTCAAATATAGGTGCCGATAGGCATTCCAGATATGGTTGCCGATAGGCATTTCAAATATAGGTGCTGATAGGCATTTCAGATGTAGTTTCCGATAGGCATTTCAAAAATAGGTGTCGATAGGCATTTCAGATATAGGTGTCGATAGGCATTTCAGATATAGGTGTCGATAGGCATTTCAGATATAGGTGTCGATAGGCATTTCAGATATAGGTGTCGATAGGCATTTCAGATATAGGTGTCGATAGGCATTTCAAATATAGGTGTCGATAGGCATTTCAGATATAGGTGTCGATAGGCATTTCAGATATAGGTGTCGATAGGCATTTCAGATATAGGTGCCGATAGGCATTTCAGATATAGTTGTTGATTGGCATTTTAAAAATAGGTGCCGATAGGCATTTCAGATATAGAAGCCGATAGGCATTTCAAATATAGGTGCCGATAGGCATTCCAGATATGGTTGCCGATAGGCATTTCAAATATAGGTGCTGATAGGCATTTCAGATGTAGTTTCCGATTGGCATTTTAAAAATAGGTGCCGATAGGCATTTCAGATATAGAAGCCGATAGGCATTTCAAATATAGGTGCCGATAGGCATTCCAGATATGGTTGCCGATAGGCATTTCAAATATAGGATATGATAGGCATTTCAGATGTAGTTTCCGATAGGCATTTCAAAAATAGGTGTCGATAGGCATTTCAGATATAGGTGTCGATAGGCATTTCAGATATGGGTGTCGATAGGCATTTCAGATATAGGTGTCGATAGGCATTTCAGATATAAGTGTCGATAGGCATTTCAGATATAGGTGTCGATAGGCATTTCAGATATAGGTGTCGATAG
Source organism: Venustoraphidia nigricollis (assembly GCA_034508555.1). Taxonomy (NCBI): domain Eukaryota; kingdom Metazoa; phylum Arthropoda; class Insecta; order Raphidioptera; family Raphidiidae; genus Venustoraphidia; species Venustoraphidia nigricollis. Next base: position 24,090 of record JAVRKA010000328.1, read on the forward strand.
GCATTTCAGATATAGGTGTCGATAGGCATTTCAGATATAGGTGCCGATAGGCATTTCAGATATAGTTGCCGATTGGCATTTTAAAAATAGGTGCCGATAGGCATTTCAGATATAGAAGCCGATAGGCATTTCAAATATAGGTGCCGATAGGCATTCCAGATATGGTTGCCGATAGGCATTTCAAATATAGGTGCTGATAGGCATTTCAGATGTAGTCTCCGATAGGCATTTCAAAAATAGGTGTCGATAGACATTTCAGATATAGGTGTCGATAGGCATTTCAGATATAGGTGTCGATAGGCATTTCAGATATAGGTGTCGATAGGCATTTCAGATATAGGTGTCGATAGGCATTTCAGATATAGGTGTCGATAGGCATTTCAGATATAGGTGTCGATAGGCATTTCAGATATAGGTGTCGAATGGCATTTCAGATATAGGTGTCGATAGGCATTTCAGATATAGGTGTCGATAGGCATTTCAGATATAGGTGCCGATAGGCATTTCAGATATAGTTGCCGATTGGCATTATAAAAATAGGTGCCGATAGGCATTTCAGATATAGAAGCCGATAGGCATTTCAAATATAGGTGCCGATAGACATTCCAGATATGGTTGCTGATAGGCATTTCAAATATAGGTGCTGATAGGCATTTCAGATGTAGTTTCCGATAGGCATTTCAAAAATAGGTGTCGATAGGCATTTCAGATATAAGTGTCGATAGGCATTTCAGATATAGGTGTCGATAGGCATTTCAGATATAGGTGTCGATAGGCTTTTCAGATATAGGTGTCGATAGGCATTTCAGATATAGGTGTCGAATGGCATTTCAGATATAGGTGTCGATAGGCATTTCAGATATAGGTGTCGATAGGCATTTCAGATATAGGTGCCGATAGGCATTTCAGATATAGTTGCCGATTGGCATTTTAAAAATAGGTGCCGATAGGCATTTCAGATATAGAAGCCGATAGGCATTTCAAATATAGGTGCCGATAGGCATTCCAGATATGGTTGCCGATAGGCATTTCAAATATAGGTGCTGATAGGCATTTCAGATGTAGTTTCCGATAGGCATTTCAAAAATAGGTGTCGATAGGCATTTCAGATATAGGTGTCGATAGGCATTTCAGATATAGGTGTCGATAGGCATTTCAGATATAGGTGTCGATAGGCATTTCAGATATAGGTGTCGATAGGCATTTCAGATATAGGTGTCGATAGGCATTTCAGATATAGGTGTCGATAGGCATTTCAGATATAGGTGCCGATAGGCATTTCAGATATAGTTGCCGATTGGCATTTTAAAAATAGGTGCCGATAAGCATTTCAGATATAGAAGCCGATAGGCATTTCAAATATAGGTGCCGATAGGCATTCCAGATATGGTTGCCGATAGGCATTTCAAATATAGGTGCTGATAGGCATTTCAGATGTAGTTTCCGATAGGCATTTCAAAAATAGGTGTCGATAGGCATTTCAGATATAGGTGTCGATAGGCATTTCAGATATAGGTGTCGATAGGCATTTCAGATATAGGTGTCCATAGGCATTTCAGATATAGGTGTCGATAGGCATTTCAGATATAGGTGTCGATAGGCATTTCAGATATAGGTGTCGATAGGCTTTTCAGATATAGGTGTCGATAGGCATTTCAGATATAGGTGTCGATAGGCATTTCAGATATAGGTGTCGATAGGCATTTCAGATATAGGTGTCGATAGGCATTTCAGATATAGGTGTCGATAGGCATTTCAGATATAGGTGTCGATAGGCATTTCAGATATAGGTGTCGATAGGCATTTCAGATATAGGTGTCGATAGGCATTTCAGATATAGGTGTCGATAGGCATTTCAGATATAGGTGTCGATAGGCATTTAAGATATAGGTGTCGATAGGCATTTCAGATATAGGTGTCGATAGGCATTTCAGATATAGGTGTCGATAGGCATTTCAGATATAGGTGTCGATAGGCATTTCAGATATAGGTGTCGATAGGCATTTCAGATATAGGTGTCGATAGGCATTTCAGATAAAGGTGTCGATAGGCATTTCAGATATAGGTGTCGATAGGCATTTCAGATATAGGTGCCGATAGGCATTTCAGATATAGTTGCCGATTGACATTTTAAAATAGGTGCCGATAGGCATTTCAGATATAGAAGCCGATAGGCATTTCAAATATCGGTGCCGATAGGCATTCCAGATATGGTTGCCGATAGGCATTTCAAATATAGGTGCTGATAGGCATTTCAGATGTAGTTTCCGATAGGCATTTCAAAAATAGGTGTCGTTAGGCATTTCAGATATAGGTGTCGATAGGCATTTCAGATATAGGTGTCGATAGGCATTTCAGATATAGGTGTCGATAGGACTTTCAGATATAGGTGTCGATAGGCATTTCAGATATAGGTGTCGATAGGCATTTCAAATATAGGTGTCGATAGGCATTTCAGATATAGGTGTCGATAGGCATTTCAGATATAGGTGCCGATAGGCATTTCAGATATAGTTGCCGATTGGCATTATAAAATAGGTGCCGATAGGCATTTCAGATATAGAAGCCGATAGGCATTTCAAATATAGGTGCCGATAGGCATTCCAGATATGGTTGTCGATAGGCATTTAAAATATAGGTGCTGATAGGCATTTCAGATGTAGTTTCCGATAGGCATTTCAAAAATAGGTGTCGATAGGCATTTTAGATATAGGTGTCGATAGGCATTTCAGATATAGGTGTCGATAGGCATTTCAGATATAGGTGTCGATAGGCATTTCAGATATAGGTGTCGATAGGCATTTCAGATATAGGTGTCGATAGGCATTTCAGATATAGGTGTCGATAGGCATTTCAGATATAGGTGTCGATAGGCATTTCAGATATAGGTGCCGATAGGCATTTCAGATATAGTTGCCGATTGGCATTTTAAAAATAGGTGCCGATAGGCATTTCAGATTTAGAAGCCGATAGGCATTCCAAATATAGGTGCCGATAGGAATTCCAGATATGGTTGCCGATAGGCATTTCAAATATAGGTGCTGATAGGCATTTCAGATGTAGTTTCCGATAGGCATTTCAAATATAGGTGCTGATAGGCATTTCAGATGTAGTTTCCGATAGGCATTTCAAAAATAGGTGTCGATAGGCATTTCAGATATAGGTGTCGATAGGCATTTCAGATATAGGTGTCGATAGGCATTTAAGATATAGGTGCCGATAGGCATTTCAGATATAGTTGCCGATTGGCATTTTAAAAATAGGTGCCGATAGGCATTTCAGATATAGAAGCCGATAGGCATTTCAAATATCGGTGCCGATAGGCATTCCAGATATGGTTGCCGATAGGCATTTCAAATATAGGTGCTGATAGGCATTTCAGATGTAGTTTCCGATAGGCATTTTAAAAATAGGTGTCGATAGGCATTTCAGATATAGGTGTCGATAGGCATTTCAGATATAGGTGTCGAAAGGCATTTCAGATATAGGTGTCGATAGGCATTTCAGATATAGGTGTCGATAGGCATTTCAGATATAGGTGTCGATAGGCATTTCAGATATAGGTGTCGAAAGGCATTTAAGATATAGGTGTCGATAGGCATTTCAGATATAGGTGTCGATAGGCATTTCAGATATAGGTGTCGATAGGCATTTCAGATATAGGTGTCGAAAGGCATTTCAGATATAGGTGTCGATAGGCATTTCAGATATAGGTGCCGATAGGCATTTCAGATATAGTTGCCGATTGGCATTTTAAAAATAGGTGCCGATAGGCATTTCAGATATAGAAGCCGATAGGCATTTCAAATATAGGTGCCGATAGGCATTCCAGATATGGTTGCCGATAGGCATTTCAAATATAGGTGCTGATAGGCATTTCAGATGTAGTTTCCGATAGGCATTTCAAAAATAGGTGTCGATAGGCATTTCAGATATAGGTGTCGATAGGCATTTCAGATATAGGTGTCGATAGGCATTTCAGATATAGGTGTCCATAGGCATTTCAGATATAGGTGTCGATAGGCATTTCAGATATAGGTGTCGATAGGCATTTCAGATATAGGTGTCGATAGGCATTTCAGATATAGGTGTCGATAGGCATTTCAGATATAGGTGTCGATAGGCATTTCAGATATAGGTGCCGATAGGCATTTCAGATATAGTTGCCGATTGGCATTTTAAAAATAGGTGCCGATAGGCATTTCAGATATAGAAGCCGATAGGCATTTCAAATATCGGTGCCGATAGGCATTCCAGATATGGTTGCCGATAGGCATTTCAAATATAGGTGCTGATAGGCATTTCAGATGTAGTTTCCGATAGGCATTTCAAAAATAGGTGTCGATAGGCATTTCAGATATAGGTGTCGATAGGCATTTCAGATATAGGTGTCGATAGGCATTTCAGATATAGGTGTCGATAGGCATTTCAGATAAAGGTGTCGATAGGCATTTCAGATATAGGTGTCAATAGGCATTTCAGATATAGGTGTCGATAGGCATTTCAGATATAGGTGTCGATAGGCATTTCAGATATAGGTGTCGATAGGCATTTCAGATATAGGTGCCGATTGGCATTTTAAAAATAGGTGCCGATAGGCATTTTAGATATAGAAGCCGATAGGCATTTCAAATATAGGTGCCGATAGGCATTCCAGATATGGTTGCCGATAGGCATTTCAAATATAGGTGCTGATAGGCATTTCAGATGTAGTTTCCGATAGGCATTTCAAAAATAGGTGTCGATAGGCATTTCAGATATGGTTGCCGATAGGCATTTCAAATATAGGTGCTGATAGGCATTTCAGATGTAGTCTCCGATAGGCATTTCAAAAATAGGTGTCGATAGGCATTTCAGATATAGGTGTCGATAGGCATTTCAGATATAGGTGTCGATAGGCATTTCAGATATGGTTGCCGATAGGCATTTCAAATATAGGTGCTGATAGGCATTTCAGATGTAGTCTCCGATAGGCATTTCAAAAATAGGTGTCGATAGGCATTTCAGATATAGGTGTCGATAGGCATTTCAGATATAGGTGTCGATAGGCATTTCAGATATAGGTGACGATAGGCATTTCAAATATAGGTGTCGATAGGCATTTCAGATATAGGTGTCGATAGGCATTTCAGATATAGGTGTCGAATGGCATTTCAGATATAGGTGTCGAATGGCATTTCAGATATAGGTGTCGATAGGCATTTCAGATATAGGTGCCGATAGACATTTCAGATATAGTTGCCGATTGGCATTTTAAAAATAGGTGCCGATAGGCATTTCAGATATAGAAGCCGATAGGCATTTCAAATATAGGTGCTGATAGGCATTCCAGATATAGTTGCCGATAGGCATTTCAAATATAGGTGCTGATAGGCATTTCAGATGTAGTTTCCGATAGGCATTTCAAAAATAGGTGTCGATAGGCATTTCAGATATAAGTGTCGATAGGCATTTCAGATATAGGTGTCGATAGGCATTTCAGATATAGGTGTCGATAGGCATTTCAGATATAGGTGTCGATAGGCATTTCAGATATAGGTGTCGAATGGCATTTCAGATATAGGTGTCGATAGGCATTTCAGATATAGGTGTCGATAGGCATTTCAGATATAGGTGCCGATAGGCATTTCAGATATAGTTGCCGATTGGCATTTTAAAAATAGGTGCCGATAGGCATTTCAGATATAGAAGCCGATAGGCATTTCAAATATAGGTGCCGATAGGCATTCCAGATATGGTTGCCGATAGGCATTTAAAATATAGGTGCTGATAGGCATTTCAGATGTAGTTTCCGATAGGCATTTCAAAAATAGGTGTCGATAGGCATTTTAGATATAGGTGTCGATAGGCATTTCAGATATAGGTGTCGATAGGCATTTCAGATATAGGTGTCGATAGGCATTTCAGATATAGGTGTCGATAGGCATTTCAGATATAGGTGTCGATAGGCATTTCAGATATAGGTGTCGATAGGCATTTCAGATATAGGTGTCGATAGGCATTTCAGATATAGGTGCCGATAGGCATTTCAGATATAGTTGCCGATTGGCATTTTAAAAATAGGTGCCGATAGGCATTTCAGATTTAGAAGCCGATAGGCATTCCAAATATAGGTGCCGATAGGAATTCCAGATATGGTTGCCGATAGGCATTTCAAATATAGGTGCTGATAGGCATTTCAGATGTAGTTTCCGATAGGCATTTCAAATATAGGTGCTGATAGGCATTTCAGATGTAGTTTCCGATAGGCATTTCAAAAATAGGTGTCGATAGGCATTTCAGATATAGGTGTCGATAGGCATTTCAGATATAGGTGTCGATAGGCATTTAAGATATAGGTGCCGATAGGCATTTCAGATATAGTTGCCGATTGGCATTTTAAAAATAGGTGCCGATAGGCATTTCAGATATAGAAGCCGATAGGCATTTCAAATATCGGTGCCGATAGGCATTCCAGATATGGTTGCCGATAGGCATTTCAAATATAGGTGCTGATAGGCATTTCAGATGTAGTTTCCGATAGGCATTTTAAAAATAGGTGTCGATAGGCATTTCAGATATAGGTGTCGATAGGCATTTCAGATATAGGTGTCGAAAGGCATTTCAGATATAGGTGTCGATAGGCATTTCAGATATAGGTGTCGATAGGCATTTCAGATATAGGTGTCGATAGGCATTTCAGATATAGGTGTCGAAAGGCATTTAAGATATAGGTGTCGATAGGCATTTCAGATATAGGTGTCGATAGGCATTTCAGATATAGGTGTCGATAGGCATTTCAGATATAGGTGTCGAAAGGCATTTCAGATATAGGTGTCGATAGGCATTTCAGATATAGGTGCCGATAGGCATTTCAGATATAGTTGCCGATTGGCATTTTAAAAATAGGTGCCGATAGGCATTTCAGATATAGAAGCCGATAGGCATTTCAAATATAGGTGCCGATAGGCATTCCAGATATGGTTGCCGATAGGCATTTCAAATATAGGTGCTGATAGGCATTTCAGATGTAGTTTCCGATAGGCATTTCAAAAATAGGTGTCGATAGGCATTTCAGATATAGGTGTCGATAGGCATTTCAGATATAGGTGTCGATAGGCATTTCAGATATAGGTGTCCATAGGCATTTCAGATATAGGTGTCGATAGGCATTTCAGATATAGGTGTCGATAGGCATTTCAGATATAGGTGTCGATAGGCATTTCAGATATAGGTGTCGATAGGCATTTCAGATATAGGTGTCGATAGGCATTTCAGATATAGGTGCCGATAGGCATTTCAGATATAGTTGCCGATTGGCATTTTAAAAATAGGTGCCGATAGGCATTTCAGATATAGAAGCCGATAGGCATTTCAAATATCGGTGCCGATAGGCATTCCAGATATGGTTGCCGATAGGCATTTCAAATATAGGTGCTGATAGGCATTTCAGATGTAGTTTCCGATAGGCATTTCAAAAATAGGTGTCGATAGGCATTTTAGATATAGGTGTCGATAGGCATTTCAGATATAGGTGTCGATAGGCATTTCAGATATAGGTGTCGATAGGCATTTCAGATAAAGGTGTCGATAGGCATTTCAGATATAGGTGTCAATAGGCATTTCAGATATAGGTGTCGATAGGCATTTCAGATATAGGTGTCGATAGGCATTTCAGATATAGGTGTCGATAGGCATTTCAGATATAGGTGCCGATTGGCATTTTAAAAATAGGTGCCGATAGGCATTTTAGATATAGAAGCCGATAGGCATTTCAAATATAGGTGCCGATAGGCATTCCAGATATGGTTGCCGATAGGCATTTCAAATATAGGTGCTGATAGGCATTTCAGATGTAGTTTCCGATAGGCATTTCAAAAATAGGTGTCGATAGGCATTTCAGATATGGTTGCCGATAGGCATTTCAAATATAGGTGCTGATAGGCATTTCAGATGTAGTCTCCGATAGGCATTTCAAAAATAGGTGTCGATAGGCATTTCAGATATAGGTGTCGATAGGCATTTCAGATATAGGTGTCGATAGGCATTTCAGATATGGTTGCCGATAGGCATTTCAAATATAGGTGCTGATAGGCATTTCAGATGTAGTCTCCGATAGGCATTTCAAAAATAGGTGTCGATAGGCATTTCAGATATAGGTGTCGATAGGCATTTCAGATATAGGTGTCGATAGGCATTTCAGATATAGGTGACGATAGGCATTTCAAATATAGGTGTCGATAGGCATTTCAGATATAGGTGTCGATAGGCATTTCAGATATAGGTGTCGAATGGCATTTCAGATATAGGTGTCGAATGGCATTTCAGATATAGGTGTCGATAGGCATTTCAGATATAGGTGCCGATAGACATTTCAGATATAGTTGCCGATTGGCATTTTAAAAATAGGTGCCGATAGGCATTTCAGATATAGAAGCCGATAGGCATTTCAAATATAGGTGCTGATAGGCATTCCAGATATAGTTGCCGATAGGCATTTCAAATATAGGTGCTGATAGGCATTTCAGATGTAGTTTCCGATAGGCATTTCAAAAATAGGTGTCGATAGGCATTTCAGATATAAGTGTCGATAGGCATTTCAGATATAGGTGTCGATAGGCATTTCAGATATAGGTGTCGATAGGCATTTCAGATATAGGTGTCGATAGGCATTTCAGATATAGGTGTCGAATGGCATTTCAGATATAGGTGTCGATAGGCATTTCAGATATAGGTGTCGATAGGCATTTCAGATATAGGTGCCGATAGGCATTTCAGATATAGTTGCCGATTGGCATTTTAAAAATAGGTGCCGATAGGCATTTCAGATATAGAAGCCGATAGGCATTTCAAATATAGGTGCCGATAGGCATTCCAGATATGGTTGCCGATAGGCATTTCAAATATAGGTGCTGATAGGCATTTCAGATGTAGTTTCCGATAGGCATTTCAAAAATAGGTGCCGATAGGCATTTCAGATATAGGTGTCGATAGGCATTTCAGATATAGGTGTCGATAGGCATTTCAGATATAGGTGTCGATAGGCATTTCAGATATAGGTGTCGATAGGCATTTCAGATATAGGTGTCGATAGGCATTTCAGATATAGGTGTCGATAGGCATTTCAGATAAAGGTGTCGATAGGCATTTCAGATATAGGTGCCGAAAGGCATTTCAGATATAGTTGCCGATTGGCATTTTAAAAATAGGTGCCGATAGGCATTTCAGATATAGAAGCCGATAGGCATTTCAAATATCGGTGCCGATAGGCATTCCAGATATGGTTGCCGATAGGCAGTACAAATATAGGTGCTGATAGGCATTTCAGATGTAGTTTCCGATAGGCATTTCAAAAATAGGTGTCGATAGGCATTTCAGATATAGGTGTCGATAGGCATTTCAGATATAGGTGTCGATAGGCATTTCAGATATAGGTGTCGATAGGCATTTCAGATATAGGTGTCGATAGGCATTTCAGATATAGGTGTCGAATGGCATTTCAGATATAGGTGTCGATAGGCATTTCAGATATAGGTGTCGATAGGCCTTTCAGATATAGGTGCCGATAGGCATTTCAGATATAGTTGCCGATTGGCATTTTAAAAATAGGTGCCGATAGGCATTTCAGATATAGAAGCCGATAGGCATTTCAAATATAGGTTCCGATAGGCATTCCAGATATGGTTGCCGATAGGCATTTCAAATATAGGTGCTGATAGGCATTTCAGATGTAGTTTCCGATAGGCATTTCAAAAATAGGTGTCGATAGGCATTTCAGATATAGGTGTCGATAGGCATTTCAGATATAGGTGTCGATAGGCATTTCAGATATAGGTGTCGATAGGCATTTCAGATATAGGTGTCGATAGGCATTTCAGATATAGGTGTCGATAGGCATTTCAGATATAGGTGTCGATAGGCATTTCAGATATAGGTGTCGATAGGCATTTCAGATATAGGTGCCGATAGGCATTTCAGATATAGTTGCCGATTGGCATTTTAAAAATAGGTGCCGATAGGCATTTCAGATATAGAAGCCGATAGGCATTTCAAATATAGGTGCCGATAGGCATTCCAGATATGGTTGCCGATAGGCATTTCAAATATAGGTGCTGATAGGCATTTCAGATGTAGTTTCCGATAGGCATTTCAAAAATAGGTGTCGATAAGCATTTCAGATATAGGTGTCGATAGGCATTTCAGATATAGGTGTCGATAGGCATTTCAGATATAGGTGACGATAGGCATTTCAAATATAGGTGTCGATAGGCATTTCAGATATAGATGTCGATAGGCATTTCAGATATAGGTGTCGATAGGCATTTCAGATATGGGTGTCGATAGGCATTTCAGATATAGGTGTCGATAGGCATTTCAGATATAGGTGCCGATAGGCATTTCAGATATAGTTGCCGATTGGCATTTTAAAAATAGGTGCCGATAGGCATTTCAGATATAGAAGCCGATAGGCATTTCAAATATCGGTGCCGATAGGCATTCCAGATATGGTTGCCGATAGGCATTTCAAATATAGGTGCTGATAGGCATTTCAGATGTAGTTTCCGATAGGCATTTCAAAAATAGGTGTCGATAGGCATTTCAGATATAGGTGTCGATAGGCATTTCAGATATGGGTGTCGATAGGCATTTCAGATATAGGTGTCGATAGGCATTTCAGATATAGGTGTCGATAGGCATTTCAGATATAGGTGTCGATAGGCATTTCAGATATAGGTGTCGATAGGCATTTCAGATATAGGTGCCGATAGGCATTTCAGATATAGTTGCCGATTGGCATTTTAAAAATAGGTGCCGATAGGCATTTCAGATATAGAAGCCGATAGGCATTTCAAATATAGGTGCCGATAGGCATTCCAGATATGGTTGCCGATAGGCATTTCAAATATAGGTGCTGATAGGCATTTCAGATGTAGTTTCCGATAGGCATTTCAAAAATAGGTGTCGATAGGCATTTCAGATATAGGTGTCGATAGGCATTTCAGGTATAGGTGTCGATAGGCATTTCAGATATAGGTGTCGACAGGCATTTCAGATATAGGTGTCGATAGGCTTTTCAGATATAGGTGTCGATAGGCATTTCAGATATAGGTGCCGATAAGCATTTCAGATATAGTTGCCGATTGGCATTTTAAAAATAGGTGCCGATAGGCATTTCAGATATAGAAGCCGATAGGCATTTCAAATATAGGTGCCGATAGGCATTCCAGATATGGTTGCCGATAGGCATTTCAAATATAGGTGCTGATAGGCATTTCAGATGTAGTTTCCGATAGGCATTTCAAAAATAGGTGTCGATAGGCATTTCAGATATAGGTGTCGATAGGCATTTTAGATATAGGTGTCGATAGGCATTTCAGATATAGGTGTCGATAGGCATTTCAGATATAGGTGTCGATAGGCATTTCAGATATAGGTGTCGATAGGCATTTTAGTTATAGGTGTCGATAGGCATTTCAGATATAGGTGCCGATAGGCATTTCAGATATAGTTGCCGATTGGCATTTTAAAAATAGGTGGCGATAGGCATTTCAGATATAGGTGTCGATAGGCATTTCAGATATAGGTGTCGATAGGCATTTCAGATATAGGTGTCGATAGGCATTTCAGATATAGGTGTCGATAGGCATTTCAGATATAGGTGTCGATAGGCATTTCAGATATAGGTGTCTATAGGCATTTCAGATATAGGTGTCGATAGGCATTTCAGATATAGGTGTCGATAGGCATTTCAGATATAGGTGTCGATAGGCATTTCAGATATAGGTGTCGATAGGCATTTCAGATATAGGTGTCGATAGGCATTTCAGATATAGGTGTCGATAGGCATTTCAGATATAGGTGTCGATAGGCATTTCAGATATAGGTGCCGATAGGCATTTCAGATATAGTTGCCGATTGGCATTTTAAAAATAGGTGCCGATAGGCATTTCAGATATAGAAGCCGATAGGCATTTCAAATATAAGTGCCGATAGGCATTCCAGATATGGTTGCCGATAGGCATTTCAAATATAGGTGCTGATAGGCATTTCAGATGTAGTTTCCGATAGGCATTTCAAAAATAGGTGTCGATAGGCATTTCAGATATAGGTGTCGATAGGCATTTCAAATATAGGTGTCGAAAGGCATTTCAGATATAGGTGTCGATAGGCATTTCAGATATAGGTGTCGATAGGCATTTCAGATATAGGTGTCGATAGGCATTTCAGATATAGGTGTCGAATGGCATTTCAGATATAGGTGTCGATAGGCATTTCAGATATAGGTGTCGATAGGCATTTCAGATATAGGTGCCGATAGGCATTTCAGATATAGTTGCCGATTGGCATTTTAAAAATAGGTGCCGATAGGCATTTCAGATATAGAAGCCGATAGGCATTTCAAATATAGGTGCCGATAGGCATTCCAGATATGGTTGCCGATAGGCATTTAAAATATAGGTGCTGATAGGCATTTCAGATGTAGTTTCCGATAGGCATTTCAAAAATAGGTGTCGATAGGCATTTTAGATATAGGTGTCGATAGGCATTTCAGATATAGGTGTCGATAGGCATTTCAGATATAGGTGTCGATAGGCATTTCAGATATAGGTGTCGATAGGCATTTCAGATATAGGTGTCGATAGGCATTTCAGATATAGGTGTCGATAGGCATTTCAGATATAGGTGTCGATAGGCATTTCAGATATAGGTGCCGATAGGCATTTCAGATATAGTTGCCGATTGGCATTTTAAAAATAGGTGCCGATAGGCATTTCAGATTTAGAAGCCGATAGGCATTCCAAATATAGGTGCCGATAGGAATTCCAGATATGGTTGCCGATAGGCATTTCAAATATAGGTGCTGATAGGCATTTCAGATGTAGTTTCCGATAGGCATTTCAAATATAGGTGCTGATAGGCATTTCAGATGTAGTTTCCGATAGGCATTTCAAAAATAGGTGTCGATAGGCATTTCAGATATAGGTGTCGATAGGCATTTCAGATATAGGTGTCGATAGGCATTTAAGATATAGGTGCCGATAGGCATTTCAGATATAGTTGCCGATTGGCATTTTAAAAATAGGTGCCGATAGGCATTTCAGATATAGAAGCCGATAGGCATTTCAAATATCGGTGCCGATAGGCATTCCAGATATGGTTGCCGATAGGCATTTCAAATATAGGTGCTGATAGGCATTTCAGATGTAGTTTCCGATAGGCATTTTAAAAATAGGTGTCGATAGGCATTTCAGATATAGGTGTCGATAGGCATTTCAGATATAGGTGTCGAAAGGCATTTCAGATATAGGTGTCGATAGGCATTTCAGATATAGGTGTCGATAGGCATTTCAGATATAGGTGTCGATAGGCATTTCAGATATAGGTGTCGAAAGGCATTTAAGATATAGGTGTCGATAGGCATTTCAGATATAGGTGTCGATAGGCATTTCAGATATAGGTGTCGATAGGCATTTCAGATATAGGTGTCGAAAGGCATTTCAGATATAGGTGTCGATAGGCATTTCAGATATAGGTGCCGATAGGCATTTCAGATATAGTTGCCGATTGGCATTTTAAAAATAGGTGCCGATAGGCATTTCAGATATAGAAGCCGATAGGCATTTCAAATATAGGTGCCGATAGGCATTCCAGATATGGTTGCCGATAGGCATTTCAAATATAGGTGCTGATAGGCATTTCAGATGTAGTTTCCGATAGGCATTTCAAAAATAGGTGTCGATAGGCATTTCAGATATAGGTGTCGATAGGCATTTCAGATATAGGTGTCGATAGGCATTTCAGATATAGGTGTCCATAGGCATTTCAGATATAGGTGTCGATAGGCATTTCAGATATAGGTGTCGATAGGCATTTCAGATATAGGTGTCGATAGGCATTTCAGATATAGGTGTCGATAGGCATTTCAGATATAGGTGTCGATAGGCATTTCAGATATAGGTGCCGATAGGCATTTCAGATATAGTTGCCGATTGGCATTTTAAAAATAGGTGCCGATAGGCATTTCAGATATAGAAGCCGATAGGCATTTCAAATATCGGTGCCGATAGGCATTCCAGATATGGTTGCCGATAGGCATTTCAAATATAGGTGCTGATAGGCATTTCAGATGTAGTTTCCGATAGGCATTTCAAAAATAGGTGTCGATAGGCATTTCAGATATAGGTGTCGATAGGCATTTCAGATATAGGTGTCGATAGGCATTTCAGATATAGGTGTCGATAGGCATTTCAGATAAAGGTGTCGATAGGCATTTCAGATATAGGTGTCAATAGGCATTTCAGATATAGGTGTCGATAGGCATTTCAGATATAGGTGTCGATAGGCATTTCAGATATAGGTGTCGATAGGCATTTCAGATATAGGTGCCGATTGGCATTTTAAAAATAGGTGCCGATAGGCATTTTAGATATAGAAGCCGATAGGCATTTCAAATATAGGTGCCGATAGGCATTCCAGATATGGTTGCCGATAGGCATTTCAAATATAGGTGCTGATAGGCATTTCAGATGTAGTTTCCGATAGGCATTTCAAAAATAGGTGTCGATAGGCATTTCAGATATGGTTGCCGATAGGCATTTCAGATATAGGTGCCAATAGGCATTTCAGATATAGTTGCCGATTGGCATTTTAAAAATAGGTGCCGATAGGCATTTCAGATATAGAAGCCGATAGGCATTTCAAATATAGGTGCCGATAGGCATTCCAGATATGGTTGCCGATAGGCATTTCAAATATAGGTGCTGATAGGCATTTCAGATGTAGTTTCCGATAGGCATATCAAAAATAGGTGTCGATAGGCATTTCAGATATAGGTGTCGATAGGCATTTCAGATATAGGTGTCGATAGGCATTTCAGATATAGGTGACGATAGGCATTTCAAATATAGGTGTCGATAGGCATTTCAGATATAGGTGTCGATAGGCATTTTAGATATAGGTGTCGATAGGCATTTCAGATATAGTTGTCGATAGGCATTTCAGATATAGGTGTCGATAGGCATTTCAGATATAGGTGCCGATAGGCATTTCAGATATAGTTGCCGATTGGCATTTTAAAAATAGGTGCCGATAGGCATTTCAGATATAGAAGCCGATAGGCATTTCAAATATAGGTGCCGATAGGCATTCCAGATATGGTTGCCGATAGGCATTTCAAATATAGGTGCTGATAGGCTTTTCAGATGTAGTTTCCGATAGGCATTTCAAAAATAGGTGTCGATAGGCATTTCAGATATAGGTGTCGATAGGCATTACAGATATAGGTGTCGATAGGCAATTCAGATATAGGTGTCGATAGGCATTTCAGATATAGGTGTCGATAGGCATTTCAGATATAGGTGTCGATAGGCATTTCAGATATAGGTGTCGATAGGCATTTCAGATATAGGTGTCGAAAGGCATTTCAGATATAGGTGCCGATAGGCATTTCAGATATAGTTGCCGATTGGCATTTTAAAAATAGGTGCCGATAGGCATTTCAGATATAGAAGCCGATAGGCATTTCAAATATAGGTGCCGATAGGCATTCCAGATATGG
Organism: Venustoraphidia nigricollis; assembly: GCA_034508555.1. NCBI lineage: Eukaryota > Metazoa > Arthropoda > Insecta > Raphidioptera > Raphidiidae > Venustoraphidia > Venustoraphidia nigricollis. The sequence continues at coordinate 39,628 of JAVRKA010000328.1, forward strand.
TTGCCGATAGGCATTTCAAATATAGGTGCTGATAGGCATTTCAGATGTAGTTTCCGATAGGCATTTCAAAAATAGGTGTCGATAGGCATTTCAGATATAGGAGTCGATAGGCATTTCAGATATAGGTGTCGATAGGCATTTCAGATATAGGTGTCGATAGGCATTTCAGATATAGGTGTCGATAGGCATTTCAGATATAGGTGTCGATAGGCATTTCAGATATAGGTGTCGATAGGCATTTCAGATATAGGTGTCGATAGGCATTTCAGATATAGGTGCCGATAGGCATTTCAGATATAGTTGCCGATTGGCATTTTAAAAATAGGTGCCGATATGCATTTCAGATATAGAAGCCGATAGACATTTCAAATATAGGTGCCGATAGGCATTCCAGATATGGTTGCCGATAGGCATTTCAAATATAGGTGCTGATAGGCATTTCAGATGTAGTTTCCGATAGGCATTTCAAAAATAGGTGTCGATAGGCATTTCAGATATAGGTGTCGACAGGCATTTCAGATATAGGTGTCGATAGGCATTTCAGATATAGGTGTCGATAGGCATTTCAGATATAGGTGTCGATAGGCATTTCAGATATAGGTGTCGATAGGCATTTCAGATATAGGTGTCGATAGGCATTTCAGATATAGGTGTCGATAGGCATTTCAGATATAGGTGCCGATAGGCATTTCAGATATAGTTGCCGATTGGCATTTTAAAAATAGGTGCCGATAGGCATTTCAGATATAGAAGCCGATAGGCATTTCAAATATAGTTGCCGATAGGCATTCCAGATATGGTTGCCGATAGGCATTTCAAATATAGGTGCTGATAGGCATTTCAGATGTAGTTTCCGATAGGTATTTCAAAAATAGGTGTCGATAGGCATTTCAGAAATAGGTGTCGATAGGCATTTCAGATATAGGTGTCGATAGGCATTTCAGATATAGGTGTCGATAGGCATTTCAGATATAGGTGTCGATACGCATTTCAGATATAGGTGTCGATAGGCATTTCAGATATAGGTGTCGATAGGCATTTCAGATATAGGTGTCGATAGGCATTTCAGATATAGGTGCCGATAGGCATTTCAGATATAGTTGCCGATTGGCATTTTAAAAATAGGTGCCGATAGGCATTTCAGATATAGAAGCCGATAGGCATTTCAAATATAGGTGCCGATAGGCATTCCAGATATGGTTGCCGATAGGCATTTCAAATATAGGTGCTGATAGGCATTTCAGATGTAGTTTCCGATAGGCATTACAAAAATAGGTGTCGATAGGCATTTCAGATATAGGTGTCGATAGGCATTTCAGATATAGGTAACGATAGGCATTTCAGATATAGGTGTCGATAGGCATTTCAGATATAGGTGTCGATAGGCATTTCAGATATAGGTGTCGATAGGCATTTCAGATATAGGTGTCGATAGGCATTTTAGATATAGGTGCCGATAGGCATTTCAGATATAGTTGCCGATTGGCATTTTAAAAATAGGTGCCGATAGGCATTTCAGATATAGAAGCCGATAGGCATTTCAAATATAGGTGCCGATAGGCATTCCAGATATGGTTGCCGATAGGCATTTCAAATATAGGTGCTGATAGGCATTTTAAATGTAGTTTCCGATAGGCATTTCAAAAATAGGTGTCGATAGGCATTTCAGATATAGGTGTCGATAGGCATTTCAGATATAGGTGTCGATAGGCATTTCAGATATAGGTGTCGATAGGCATTTCAGATATAGGTGTCGATAGGCATTTCAGATATAGGTGTCGATAGGCATTTCAGATATAGGTGTCGATAGGCATTTCAGATATAGGTGACGATAGGCATTTCAGATATAGGTGCCAATAGGCATTTCAGATATAGTTGCCGATTGGCATTTTAAAAATAGGTGCCGATAGGCATTTCAGATATAGAAGCCGATAGGCATTTCAAATATAGGTGCCGATAGGCATTCCAGATATGGTTGCCGATAGGCATTTCAAATATAGGTGCTGATAGGCATTTCAGATGTAGTTTCCGATAGGCATATCAAAAATAGGTGTCGATAGGCATTTCAGATATAGGTGTCGATAGGCATTTCAGATATAGGTGTCGATAGGCATTTCAGATATAGGTGACGATAGGCATTTCAAATATAGGTGTCGATAGGCATTTCAGATATAGGTGTCGATAGGCATTTTAGATATAGGTGTCGATAGGCATTTCAGATATAGTTGTCGATAGGCATTTCAGATATAGGTGTCGATAGGCATTTCAGATATAGGTGCCGATAGGCATTTCAGATATAGTTGCCGATTGGCATTTTAAAAATAGGTGCCGATAGGCATTTCAGATATAGAAGCCGATAGGCATTTCAAATATAGGTGCCGATAGGCATTCCAGATATGGTTGCCGATAGGCATTTCAAATATAGGTGCTGATAGGCTTTTCAGATGTAGTTTCCGATAGGCATTTCAAAAATAGGTGTCGATAGGCATTTCAGATATAGGTGTCGATAGGCATTACAGATATAGGTGTCGATAGGCAATTCAGATATAGGTGTCGATAGGCATTTCAGATATAGGTGTCGATAGGCATTTCAGATATAGGTGTCGATAGGCATTTCAGATATAGGTGTCGATAGGCATTTCAGATATAGGTGTCGATAGGCATTTCAGATATAGGTGCCGATAGGCATTTCAGATATAGTTGCCGATTGGCATTTTAAAAATAGGTGCCGATAGGCATTTCAGATATAGAAGCCGATAGGCATTTCAAATATAGGTGCCGATAGGCATTCCAGATATGGTTGCCGATAGGCATTTCAAATATAGGTGCTGATAGGCATTTCAGATGTAGTTTCCGATAGGCATTTCAAAAATAGGTGTCGATAGGCATTTCAGATATAGGAGTCGATAGGCATTTCAGATATAGGTGTCGATAGGCATTTCAGATATAGGTGTCGATAGGCATTTCAGATATAGGTGTCGATAGGCATTTCAGATATAGGTGTCGATAGGCATTTCAGATATAGGTGTCGATAGGCATTTCAGATATAGGTGTCGATAGGCATTTCAGATATAGGTGCCGATAGGCATTTCAGATATAGTTGCCGATTGGCATTTTAAAAATAGGTGCCGATATGCATTTCAGATATAGAAGCCGATAGACATTTCAAATATAGGTGCCGATAGGCATTCCAGATATGGTTGCCGATAGGCATTTCAAATATAGGTGCTGATAGGCATTTCAGATGTAGTTTCCGATAGGCATTTCAAAAATAGGTGTCGATAGGCATTTCAGATATAGGTGTCGATAGGCATTTCAGATATAGGTGTCGATAGGCATTTCAGATATAGGTGTCGATAGGCATTTCAGATATAGGTGTCGATAGGCATTTCAGATATAGGTGTCGATAGGCATTTCAGATATAGGTGCCGATAGGCATTTCAGATATAGTTGCCGATTGGCATTTTAAAAATAGGTGCCGATAGGCATTTCAGATATAGAAGCCGATAAGCATTTCAAATATAGGTGCCGATAGGCATTCCAGATATGGTTGCCGATAGGCATTTCAAATATAGGTGCTGATAGGCATTTCAGGTGTAGTTTCCGATAGGCATTTCAAAAATCGGTGTCGATAGGCATTTCAGATATAGGTGTCGATAGGCATTTCAGATATAGGTGTCGATAGGCATTTCAGATATAGGTGTCGATAGGCATTTCAGATATAGGTGTCGATAGGCATTTCAGATATAGGTGTCGATAGGCATTTCAGATATAGGTGTCAATAGGCATTTCAGATATAGGTGTCGATAGGCCTTTCAGATATAGGTGCCGATAGGCATTTCAGATATAGTTGCCGATTGGCATTTTAAAAATATTTGCCGATAGGCGTTTCAGATATAGAAGCCGATAGGCATTTCAAATATAGGTGCTGATAGGCATTCCAGATATGGTTGCCGATAGGCATTTCAAATATAGGTGCTGATAGGCATTTCAGATGTAGTTTCCGATAGGCATTTCAAAAATAGGTGTCGATAGGCATTTCAGATATAGGTGTCGATAGGCATTTCAGATATAGGTGTCGATAGGCATTTCAGATATAGGTGTCGATAGGCATTTTAGATATAGGTGTCGATAGGCATTTCAGATATAGGTGTCGATAGGCATTTCAGATATAGGTGTCGATAGGCATTTCAGATATAGGTGTCGATAGGCATTTCAGATATAGGTGTCGATAGGCATTTCAGATATAGGTGCCGATAGGCATTTCAGATATAGTTGCCGATTGGCATTTTAAAAATAGGTGCCGATAGGCATTTCCGATATAGAAGCCGATAGGCATTTCAAATATAGGTGCCGATACGCATTCCAGATATGGTTGCCGATAGGCATTTCAAATATAGGTGCTGATAGGCATTTCAGATGTAGTTTCCGATAGGCATTTCAAAAATAGGTGTCGATAGGCATTTCAGATATAGGTGTCGATAGGCATTTCAGATATAGGTATCGATAGGCATTTCAGATATAGGTGTCGATAGGCATTTCAGATATAGGTGTCGATAGGCATTTCAGATATAGGTGTCGATAGGCATTTCAGATATAGGTGTCGATAGGCATTTCAGATATAGGTGTCGATAGGCATTTCAGATATAGGTGTCGATAGGCATTTCAGATATAGGTGCCGATAGGCATTTCAGATATAGTTGCCGATTGGCATTTTAAAAATAGGTGCCGATAGGCATTTCAGATATAGAAGCCGATAGGCATTTCAAATATAGGTGCCGATAGGCATTCCAGATATGGTTGCCGATAGGCATTTCAAATATAGGTGCTGATAGGCATTTCAGATGTAGTTTCCGATAGGCATTTTAAAAATAGGTGTCGATAGGCATTTCAGATATAGGTGTCGACAGGCATTTCAGATATAGGTGTCGATAGGCATTTCAGATATAGGTGTCGATAGGCATTTCAGATATAGGTGTCGATAGGCATTTCAGATATAGGTGTCGATAGGCATTTCAGATATAGGTGTCGATAGGCATTTCAGATATAGGTGTCGATAGGCATTTCAGGTATAGGTGCCGATAGGCATTTCAGATATAGTTGCCGATTGGCATTTTAAAAATAGGTGCCGATAGGCATTTCAGATATAGAAGCCGATAGGCATTTCAAATATAGTTGCCGATAGGCATTCCAGATATGGTTGCCGATAGGCATTTCAAATATAGGTGCTGATAGGCATTTCAGATGTAGTTTCCGATAGGTATTTCAAAAATAGGTGTCGATAGGCATTTCAGATATAGGTGTCGATAGGCATTTCAGATATAGGTGTCGATAGGCATTTCAGATATAGGTGTCGATAGGCATTTCAGATATAGGTGTCGATAGGCATTTCAGATATAGGTGTCGATAGGCATTTCAGATATAGGTGTCGATAGGCATTTCAGATATAGGTGTCGATAGGCATTTCAGATATAGGTGTCGATAGGCATTTCAGATATAGGTGCCGATAGGCATTTCAGATATAGTTGCCGATTAACATTTTAAAAATAGGTGCCGATAGGCATTTCAGATATAGAAGCCGATAGGCATTTTAAATATAGGTGCCGATAGGTATTCCAGATATGGTTGCCGATAGGCATTTCAAATATAGGTGCTGATAGGCATTTCAGATGTAGTTTCCGATAGGCATTACAAAAATAGGTGTCGATAGGCATTTCAGATATAGGTGTCGATAGGCATTTCAGATATAGGTGTCGATAGGCATTTCAGATATAGGTGTCGATAGGCATTTCAGATATAGGTGTCGATAGGCATTTCAGATATAGGTGTCGATAGGCATTTCAGATATAGGTGTCGATAGGCATTTCAGATATAGGTGTCGATAGGCATTTTAGATATAGGTGCCGATAGGCATTTCAGATATAGTTGCCGATTGGCATTTTAAAAATAGGTGCCGATAGGCATTTCAGATATAGAAGCCGATATGCATTTCAAATATAGGTGCCGATAGGCATTCCAGATATGGTTGCCGATAGGCATTTCAAATATAGGTGCTGATAGGCATTTCAGATGTAGTTTCCGATAGGCATTTCAAAAATAGGTGTCGATAGGCATTTCAGATATAGGTGTCGATAGGCATTTCAGATATAGGTGTCGATAGGCATTTCAGATATAGGTGTCGATAGGCATTTCAGATATAGGTGTCGATAGGCATTTCAGATATAGGTGTCGATAGGCATTTCAGATATAGGTGTCGATAGGCATTTCAGATATTGGTGTCGATAGGCATTTCAGATATAGGTGCCAATAGGCATTTCAGATATAGTTGCCGATTGGCATTTTAAAAATAGGTGCCGATAGGCATTTCAGATATAGAAGCGGATAGGCATTTCAAATATAGGTGCCGATAGGCATTCCAGATATGGTTGCCGATAGGCATTTCAAATATAGGTGCTGATAGGCATTTCAGATGTAGTTTCCGATAGGCATATCAAAAATAGGTGTCGATAGGCATTTCAGATATAGATGTCGATAGGCATTTCAGATATAGGTGTCGATAGGCATTTCAGATATAGGTGACGATAGGCATTTCAAATATAGGTGTCGATAGGCATTTCAGATATAGGTGTCGATAGGCATTTTAGATATAGGTGTCGATAGGCATTTCAGATATAGGTGTCGATAGGCATTTCAGATATAGGTGTCGATAGGCATTTCAGATATAGGTGCCGATAGGCATTTCAGATATAGTTGCCGATTGGCATTTTAAAAATAGGTGCCGATAGGCATTTCAGATATAGAAGCCGATAGGCATTTCAAATATAGGTGCCGATAGGCATTCCAGATATGGTTGCCGATAGGCATTTCAAATATAGGTGCTGATAGGCATTTCAGATGTAGTTTCCGATAGGCATATCAAAAATAGGTGTCGATAGGCATTTCAGATATAGGTGTCGATAGGCATTTCAGATATAGGTGTCGATAGGCATTTCAGATATAGGTGACGATAGGCATTTCAAATATAGGTGTCGATAGGCATTTCAGATATAGGTGTCGATAGGCATTTTAGATATAGGTGTCGATAGGCATTTCAGATATAGGTGTCGATAGGCATTTTAGATATAGGTGTCGATAGGCATTTCAGATATAGGTGTCGATAGGCATTTCAGATATAGGTGTCGATAGGCATTTCAGATATAGGTGTCGATAGGCATTTCAGATATAGGTGTCGATAGGCATTTCAGATATAGGTGCCGATAGGCATTTCAGATATAGTTGCCGATTGGCATTTTAAAAATAGGTGCCGATAGGCATTTCCGATATAGAAGCCGATAGGCATTTCAAATATAGGTGCCGATACGCATTCCAGATATGGTTGCCGATAGGCATTTCAAATATAGGTGCTGATAGGCATTTCAGATGTAGTTTCCGATAGGCATTTCAAAAATAGGTGTCGATAGGCATTTCAGATATAGGTGTCGATAGGCATTTCAGATATAGGTATCGATAGGCATTTCAGATATAGGTGTCGATAGGCATTTCAGATATAGGTGTCGATAGGCATTTCAGATATAGGTGTCGATAGGCATTTCAGATATAGGTGTCGATAGGCATTTCAGATATAGGTGCCGATAGGCATTTCAGATATAGTTGCCGATTGGCATTTTAAAAATAGGTGCCGATAGGCATTTCAGATATAGAAGCCGATAGGCATTTCAAATATAGGTGCCGATAGGCATTCCAGATATGGTTGCCGATAGGCATTTCAAATATAGGTGCTGATAGGCATTTCAGATGTAGTTTCCGATAGGCATTTTAAAAATAGGTGTCGATAGGCATTTCAGATATAGGTGTCGACAGGCATTTCAGATATAGGTGTCGATAGGCATTTCAGATATAGGTGTCGATAGGCATTTCAGATATAGGTGTCGATAGGCATTTCAGATATAGGTGTCGATAGGCATTTCAGATATAGGTGTCGATAGGCATTTCAGATATAGGTGTCGATAGGCATTTCAGGTATAGGTGCCGATAGGCATTTCAGATATAGTTGCCGATTGGCATTTTAAAAATAGGTGCCGATAGGCATTTCAGATATAGAAGCCGATAGGCATTTCAAATATAGTTGCCGATAGGCATTCCAGATATGGTTGCCGATAGGCATTTCAAATATAGGTGCTGATAGGCATTTCAGATGTAGTTTCCGATAGGTATTTCAAAAATAGGTGTCGATAGGCATTTCAGATATAGGTGTCGATAGGCATTTCAGATATAGGTGTCGATAGGCATTTCAGATATAGGTGTCGATAGGCATTTCAGATATAGGTGTCGATAGGCATTTCAGATATAGGTGTCGATAGGCATTTCAGATATAGGTGTCGATAGGCATTTCAGATATAGGTGTCGATAGGCATTTCAGATATAGGTGTCGATAGGCATTTCAGATATAGGTGCCGATAGGCATTTCAGATATAGTTGCCGATTAACATTTTAAAAATAGGTGCCGATAGGCATTTCAGATATAGAAGCCGATAGGCATTTTAAATATAGGTGCCGATAGGTATTCCAGATATGGTTGCCGATAGGCATTTCAAATATAGGTGCTGATAGGCATTTCAGATGTAGTTTCCGATAGGCATTACAAAAATAGGTGTCGATAGGCATTTCAGATATAGGTGTCGATAGGCATTTCAGATATAGGTGTCGATAGGCATTTCAGATATAGGTGTCGATAGGCATTTCAGATATAGGTGTCGATAGGCATTTCAGATATAGGTGTCGATAGGCATTTCAGATATAGGTGTCGATAGGCATTTCAGATATAGGTGTCGATAGGCATTTTAGATATAGGTGCCGATAGGCATTTCAGATATAGTTGCCGATTGGCATTTTAAAAATAGGTGCCGATAGGCATTTCAGATATAGAAGCCGATATGCATTTCAAATATAGGTGCCGATAGGCATTCCAGATATGGTTGCCGATAGGCATTTCAAATATAGGTGCTGATAGGCATTTCAGATGTAGTTTCCGATAGGCATTTCAAAAATAGGTGTCGATAGGCATTTCAGATATAGGTGTCGATAGGCATTTCAGATATAGGTGTCGATAGGCATTTCAGATATAGGTGTCGATAGGCATTTCAGATATAGGTGTCGATAGGCATTTCAGATATAGGTGTCGATAGGCATTTCAGATATAGGTGTCGATAGGCATTTCAGATATTGGTGTCGATAGGCATTTCAGATATAGGTGCCAATAGGCATTTCAGATATAGTTGCCGATTGGCATTTTAAAAATAGGTGCCGATAGGCATTTCAGATATAGAAGCGGATAGGCATTTCAAATATAGGTGCCGATAGGCATTCCAGATATGGTTGCCGATAGGCATTTCAAATATAGGTGCTGATAGGCATTTCAGATGTAGTTTCCGATAGGCATATCAAAAATAGGTGTCGATAGGCATTTCAGATATAGGTGTCGATAGGCATTTCAGATATAGGTGTCGATAGGCATTTCAGATATAGGTGACGATAGGCATTTCAAATATAGGTGTCGATAGGCATTTCAGATATAGGTGTCGATAGGCATTTTAGATATAGGTGTCGATAGGCATTTCAGATATAGGTGTCGATAGGCATTTCAGATATAGGTGTCGATAGGCATTTCAGATATAGGTGCCGATAGGCATTTCAGATATAGTTGCCGATTGGCATTTTAAAAATAGGTGCCGATAGGCATTTCAGATATAGAAGCCGATAGGCATTTCAAATATAGGTGCCGATAGGCATTCCAGATATGGTTGCCGATAGGCATTTCAAATATAGGTGCTGATAGGCTTTTCAGATGTAGTTTCCGATAGGCATTTCAAAAATAGGTGTCGATAGGCATTTCAGATATAGGTGTCGATAGGCATTACAGATATAGGTGTCGATAGGCATTTCAGATATAGGTGTCGATAGGCATTTCAGATATAGGTGTCGATAGGCATTTCAGATATAGGTGTCGATAGGCATTTCAGATATAGGTGTCGATAGGCATTTCAGATATAGGTGTCGATAGGCATTTCAGATATAGGTGCCGATAGGCATTTCAGATATAGTTGCCGATTGGCATTTTAAAAATAGGTGCCGATACGCATTTCAGATATAGAAGCCGATAGGCATTTCAAATATAGGTGCCGATAGGCATTCCAGATATGGTTGCCGATAGGCATTTCAAATATAGGTGCTGATAGGCATTTCAGATGTAGTTTCCGATAGGCATTTCAAAAATAGGTGACGATAGGCATTTCAGATATAGGAGTCGATAGGCATTTCAGATATAGGTGTCGATAGGCATTTCAGATATAGGTGTCGATAGGCATTTCAGATATAGGTGTCGATAGGCATTTCAGATATAGGTGTCGATAGGCATTTCAGATATAGGTGTCGATAGGCATTTCAGATATAGGTGTCGATAGGCATTTCAGATATAGGTGCCGATAGGCATTTCAGATATAGTTGCCGATTGGCATTTAAAAAATAGGTGCCGATAGAAATTTCAGATATAGAAGCCGATAGACATTTCAAATATAGGTGCCGATAGGCATTCCAGATATGGTTGCCGATAGGCATTTCAAATATAGGTGCTGATAGGCATTTCAGATGTAGTTTCCGATAGGCATTTCAAAAATAGGTGTCGATAGGCATTTCAGATATAGGTGTCGATAGGCATTTCAGATATAGGTGTCGATAGGCATTTCAGATATAGGTGTCGATAGGCATTTCAGATATAGGTGTCGATAGGCATTTCAGATATAGGTGTCGATAGGCATTTCAGATATAGGTGTCGATAGGCATTTCAGATATAGGTGTCGATAGGCATTTCAGATATAGGTGTCGATAGGCATTTCAGATATAGGTGTCGATAGCCATTTCAGATATAGGTGTCGATAGGCATTTCAGATATAGAAGCCGATAGGCATTTCAAATATAGGTGCCGATAGGTATTCCAGATATGGTTGCCGATAGGCATTTCAAATATAGGTGCTGATAGGCATTTCAGATGTAGTTTCCGATAGGCATTTCAAAAATAGGTGTCGATAGGCATTTCAGATATAGGTGTCGATAGGCATTTCAGATATAGGTGTCGATAGGCATTTCAGTTATAGGTGTCGATAGGCATTTCAGATATAGGTGTCGATAGGCATTTCAGATATAGGTGTCGATAGGCATTTCAGATATAGGTGTCGATAGGCATTTCAGATATAGGTGTCGATAGGCATTTCAGATATAGGTGTCGATAGGCATTTCAAATATAGGTGCCGATAGGCATTCCAGATATGGTTGCCGATAGGCATTTCAAATATAGGTGCTGATAGGCATTTCAGGTGTAGTTTCCGATAGGCATTTCAAAAATAGGTGTCGATAGGCTTTTCAGATATAGGTGTCGATAGGCATTTCAGATATAGGTGTCGATAGGCATTTCAGATATAGGTGTCGATAGGCATTTCAGATATAGGTGTCGATAGGCATTTCAGATATAGGTGTCGATAGGCATTTCAGATATAGGTGTCGATAGGCATTTCAGATATAGGTGTCGATAGGCATTTCAGATATAGTTGTCGATAGGCATTTCAGATATAGGTGTCGATAAGCATTTCAATATAGGTGTCGATAGGCATTTCAGTTATAGGTGTCGATAGGCATTTCAGATATAGGTGTCGATAGGCATTTCAGATATAGGTGTCGATAGGCATTTTAGATATAGGTGTCGATAGGCATTTCAGATATAGGTGCCGATATGCCTTTCAGATATAGTTGCCGATTGGCATTTTAAAAATAGGTGCCGATAGGCTTTTCAGATATAGAAGCCGATAGGCATTTCAAATATAGGTGCCGATAGGTATTCCAGATATGGTTGCCGATAGGCATTTCAAATATAGGTGCTGATAGGCATTTCAGATGTAGTTTCCGATAGGCATTACAAAAATAGGTGTCGATAGGCATTTCAGATATAGGTGTCGATAGGCATTTCAGATATAGGTGTCGATAGGCATTTCAGATATAGGTGTCGATAGGCATTTTAGATATAGGTGTCGATAGGCATTTCAGATATAGGTGTCGATAGGCATTTCAGATATAGGTGTCGATAGGCATTTCAGATATAGGTGTCGATAGGCATTTCAGATATAGGTGCCGATAGGCATTTCAGATATAGTTGCCGATTGGCATTTTAAAAATAGGTGCCGATAAGCATTTCAGATATAGAAGCCGATAGGCATTTAAAATATAGGTGCCGATAGGCATTCCAGATATGGTTGCCGATAGGCATTTTAAATATAGGTGCTGATAGGCATTTCAGATGTAGTTTCCGATAGGCATTTCAAAAATAGGTGTCGATAGGCATTTCAGATATAGGTGTCGATAGGCATTTCAGATATAGGTGTCGATAGGCATTTCAGATATAGGTGTCGATAGGCATTTCAGATATAGGTGTCGATAGGCATTTCAGATATAGGTGTCGATAGGCATTTCAGATATAGGTGTCGATAGGCATTTCAGATATAGGTGCCGATAGGCATTTCAGATATAGGTGTCGATAGGCATTTCAAATATAGGTGCTGATATGCATTTCAGATGTAGTTTCCGATAGGCATTTCAAAAATAGGTGTCGATAGGCATTTCAGATATAGGTGTCGATAGGCATTTCAGATATAGGTGTCGATAGGCATTTCAGATATAGGTGTCGATAGGCATTTCAGATATAGGTGTCGATAGGCATTTCAGATATAGGTGTCGATAGGCATTTCAGATATAGGTGTCGATAGGCATTTCAGATATAGGTGCCGATAGGCATTTCAGATATAGTTGCCGATTGGCATTTTAAAAATAGATGCCGATAGGCATTTCAGATATAGAAGCCGATAGGCATTTCAAATATAGGTGCCGATAGGCATTCCAGATATGGTTGCCGATAGGCATTTTAAATATAGGTGCTGATAGGCATTTCAGATGTAGTTTCCGATAGGCATTTCAAAAATAGGTGTCGATAGGCATTTCAGATATAGGTGTCGATAGGCATTTCAGATATAGGTGTCGATAAGCATTTCAGATATAGGTGTCGATAGGCATTTCAGATATAGGTGTCGATAGGCATTTCAGATATAGGTGTCGATAGGCATTTTAGATATAGGTGTCGATAGGCATTTCAGATATAGGTGTCGATAGGCATTTCAGATATAGGTGCCGATAGGCATTTCAGATATAGTTGCCGATTGGCATTTTAAAAATAGGTGCCGATAAGCATTTCAGATATAGAAGCCGATAGGCATTTCAAATATAGGTGCCGATAGGAATTCCAGATATGGTTGCCGATAGGCATTTCAAATATAGGTGCTGATAGGCATTTCAGATGTAGTTTCCGATAGGCATTTCAAAAATAGGTGTCGATAGGCATTTCAGATATAGGTGTCGATAGGCATTTCAGATATAGGTGTCGATAGGCATTTCAGATATAGGTGTCGATAGGCATTTCAGATATAGGTGTCGATAGGCATTTCAGATATAGGTGTCGATAGGCATTTCAGATATAGGTGTCGATAGGCATTTCAGATATAGGTGTCGATAAGCATTTCAGATATAGGTGTCGATAGGCATTTCAGATATAGGTGTCGATAGGCATTTCAGATATAGGTGTCGATAGGCATTTCAGATATAGGTGTCGATAGGCATTTCAGATATAGGTGTCGATAGGCATTTCAGATATAGGTGCCGATAGGCATTTCAGATATAGGTGCCGATAGGCATTTCAGATATAGTTGCCGATTGGCATTTTAAAAATAGGTGCCGATAAGCATTTCAGATATAGAAGCCGATAGGCATTTAAAATATAGGTGCCGATAGGCATTCCAGATATGGTTGCAGATAGGCATTTTAAATATAGGTGCTGATAGGCATTTCAGATGTAGTTTCCGATAGGCATTTCAAAAATAGGTGTCGATAGGCATTTCAGATATAGGTGTCGATAGGCATTTCAGATATAGGTGTCGATAGGCATTTTAGATATAGGTGTCGATAGGCATTTCAGATATAGGTGTCGATAGGCATTTCAGATATAGGTGCCGATAGGCATTTCAGATATAGTTGCCGATTGGCATTTTAAAAATAGGTGCCGATAGGCATTTCAGATATAGAAGCCGATAGGCATTTCAAATATAGGTGCCGATAGGCATTCCAGATATGGTTGCCGATAGGCATTTCAAATATAGGTGCTGATAGGCATTTCAGATGTAGTTTCCGATAGGCATTTCAAAAATGGGTGTCGATAGGCATTTCAGATATAGGTGTCGATAGGCATTTCAGATATAGGTGTCGATAGGCATTTCAGATATAGGTGCCGATAGGCATTTCAGATATAGTTGCCGATTGGCATTTTAAAAATAGGTGCCGATAGGCATTTCAGATATAGAAGCCGATAGGCATTTCAAATATAGGTGCCGATAGGCATTCCAGATATGGTTGCCGATAGGCATTTCAAATATAGGTGCTGATAGGCTTTTCATATGTAGTTTCCGATAGGCATTTCAAAAATAGGTGTCGATAGGCATTTCAGATATAGGTGTCGATAGGCATTTCAGATATAGGTGTCGATAGGCATTTCAGATATAGGTGTCGATAGGCATTTCAGATATAGGTGTCGATAGGCATTTCAGATATAGGTGTCGATAGGCATTTCAGATATAGGTGTCGATAGGCATTTCAGATATAGGTGTCGATAGGCATTTCAGATATTGGTGTCGATAGGCATTTCAGATATAGGTGTCGATAGGCATTTCAGCTATAGGTGTCGATAGGCATTTCAGATATAGGTGTCGATAGGCATTTCAGATATAGGTGCCGATAGGCATTTCAGATATAGGTGCCGATAGGCATTTCAGATATAGTTGCCGATTGGCATTTTAAAAATAGGTGCCGATAGGCATTTCAGATATAGAAGCCGATAGGCATTTCAAATATAGGTGCCGATAGGCATTCCAGATATGGTTGCCGATAGGCATTTCAAATATAGGTGCTGATAGGCATTTCAGATGTAGTTTCCGATAGGCATTTCAAAAATAGGTGTCGATAGGCATTTCAGATATAGGTGTCGATAGGCATTTCAGATATAGGTGTCGATAGGCATTTAAGATATAGGTGTCGATAGGCATTTCAGATATAGGTGTCGATAGGCATTTCAGATATAGGTGTCGATAGGCATTTCAGATATAGGTGTCGATAGGCATTTCAGATATAGGTGTCGATAGGCATTTCAGATATAGGTGCCGATAGGCATTTCAGATATAGTAGCCGATTGGCATTTTAAAAATAGGTGCCGATAGGCATTTCAGATATAGAAGCCGATAGGCATTTCAAATATAGGTGCCGATAGGTATTCCAGATATGGTTGCCGATAGGCATTTCAAATATAGGTGCTGATAGGCATTTCAGATGTAGTTTCCGATAGGCATTTCAAAAATAGGTGTCGATAGGCATTTCAGATATAGGTGTCGATAGGCATTTCAGATATAGGTGTCGATAGGCATTTCAGTTATAGGTGTCGATAGGCATTTCAGATATAGGTGTCGATAGGCATTTCAGATATAGGTTTAGATAGGCATTTCAGATATAGGTGTCGATAGGCATTTCAGATATAGGTGCCGATAGGCATTTCAGATATAGTTGCCGATTGGCATTTTAAAAATAGGTGCCGATAGGCATTTCAGATATAGAAGCCGATAGGCATTTCAAATATAGGTGCCGATAGGCATTCCAGATATGGTTGCCGATAGGCATTTCAAATATAGGTGCTGATAGGCATTTCAGATGAAGTTTCCGATAGGCATTTCAAAAATAGGTGTCGATAGGCATTTCAGATATAGGTGTCGATAGGCATTTCAGGTATAGGTGTCGATAGGCATTTCAGATATAGGTGTCGATAGGCATTTCAGATATAGGTGCCGATAGGCATTTCAGATATAGTTGCCGATTGGCATTTTAAAAATAGGTGCCGATAGGCATTTCAGATATAGAAGCCTATAGGCATTTCAAATATAGGTGCCGATAGGCATTCCAGATATGGTTGCCGATAGGCATTTCAAATATAGGTGCTGATAGGCATTTCAGATATAGGTGTCGATAGGCATTTCAGATATAGGTGTCGATAGGCATTTCAGATATAGGTGTCGATAGGCATTTCAGATATAGGTGCCGATAGGCATTTCAGATATAGTTGCCGATTGGCATTTTAAAAATAGGTGCCGATAGGCATTTCAGATATAGGTGTCGATAGGCATTTCAGATATAGGTGTCGATAGGCATTTCAGATATAGGTGTCGATAGGCATTTCAGATATAGGTGTCGATAGGCATTTCAGATATAGGTGTCGATAGGCATTTCAGATATAGTTGCCGATAGGCATTTCAGATATAGAAGCCGATAGGCATTTCGAATATAGGTGCCGATAGGCATTCCAGATATGGTTGCCGATTGCATTTCAAATATAGGTGCTGATAGGCATTTCAGATGTAGTTTCCGATAGGCATTTCAAAAATAGGTGTCGATAGGCATTTCAGATATAGGTGTCGATAGGCATTTCAGATATAGGTGTCGATAGGCATTTCAGATATAGGTGTCGATAGGCATTTCAGATATAGGTGTCGATAGGCATTTCAGATATAGTTGCCGATAGGCATTTCAGATATAGAAGCCGATAGGCATTTCAAATATAGGTGCCGATAGGCATTCCAGATATGGTTGCCGATAGGCATTTCAAATATAGGTGCTGATAGGCATTTCAGATGTAGTTTCCGATAGGCATTTCAAAAATAGGTGTCGATAGGCATTTCAGATATAGGTGTCGATAGGCATTTCAGATATAGGTGTCGATAGGCATTTCAGATATAGGTGTCGATAGGCATTTCAGATATAGGTGTCGATAGGCATTTCAGATATAGGTGTCGATAGGCATTTCAGATAAAGGTGACGATAGGCATTTCAGATATAGGTGCCGATAGGCATTTCAGATATAGGTGTCGATAGGCATTTCAGATATAGGTGTCGATAGGCATTTCAGATATAGGTGTCGATAGGCATTTCAGATATAGGTGTCGATAGGCATTTCAGATATAGGTGCCGATAGGCATTTCAGATATAGGTGCCGATAGGCCTTTCAGATATAGTTGCCGATTGGCATTTTAAAAATAGGTGCCGATAGGCTTTTCAGATATAGAAGCCGATAGGCATTTCAAATATAGGTGCCGATAGGTATTCCAGATATGGTTGCCGATAGGCATTTCAAATATAGGTGCTGATAGGCATTTCAGATGTAGTTTCCGATAGGCATTACAAAAATAGGTGTCGATAGGCATTTCAGATATAGGTGTCGATAGGCATTTCAGATATAGGTGTCGATAGGCATTTCAGATATAGGTGTCGATAGGCATTTTAGATATAGGTGTCGATAGGCATTTCAGATATAGGTGTCGATAGGCATTTCAGATATAGGTGTCGATAGGCATTTCAGATATAGGTGTCGATAGGCATTTCAGATATAGGTGCCGATAGGCATTTCAGATATAGTTGCCGATTGGCATTTTAAAAATAGGTGCCGATAAGCATTTCAGATATAGAAGCCGATAGGCATTTAAAATATAGTTGCCGATAGGCATTCCAGATATGGTTGCCGATAGGCATTTTTAATATAGGTGCTGATAGGCATTTCAGATGTAGTTTCCGATAGGCATTTCAAAAATAGGTGTCGATAGGCATTTCAGATATAGGTGTCGATAGGCATTTCAGATATAGGTGTCGATAGGCATTTCAGATATAGGTGTCGATAGGCATTTCAGATATAGGTGTCGATAGGCATTTCAGATATAGGTGTCGATAGGCATTTCAGATATAGGTGTCGATAGGCATTTCAGATATAGGTGCCGATAGGCATTTCAGATATAGGTGTCGATAGGCATTTCAAATATAGGTGCTGATAGGCATTTCAGATGTAGTTTCCGATAGGCATTTCAAAAATAGGTGTCGATAGGCATTTCAGATATAGGTGTCGATAGGCATTTCAGATATAGGTGTCGATAGGCATTTCAGATATAGGTGTCGATAGGCATTTCAGATATAGGTGTCGATAGGCATTTCAGATATAGGTGTCGATAGGCATTTCAGATATAGGTGTCGATAGGCATTTCAGATATAGGTGCCGATAGGCATTTCAGATATAGTTGCCGATTGGCATTTTAAAAATAGGTGCCGATAGGCATTTCAGATATAGAAGCCGATAGGCATTTCAAATATAGGTGCCGATAGGCATTCCAGAAATGGTTGCCGATAGGCATTTTAAATATAGGTGCTGATAGGCATTTCAGATGTAGTTTCCGATAAGCATTTCAAAAATAGGTGTCGATAGGCATTTCAGATATAGGTGTCGATAGGCATTTCAGATATAGGTGTCGATAAGCATTTCAGATATAGGTGTCGATAGGCATTTCAGATATAGGTGTCGATAGGCATTTCAGATATAGGTGTCGATAGGCATTTTAGATATAGGTGTCGATAGGCATTTCAGATATAGGTGTCGATAGGCATTTCAGATATAGGTGCCGATAGGCATTTCAGATATAGTTGCCGATTGGCATTTTAAAAATAGGTGCCGATAAGCATTTCAGATATAGAAGCCGATAGGCATTTCAAATATAGGTGCCGATAGGAATTCCAGATATGGTTGCCGATAGGCATTTCAAATATAGATGCTGATAGGCATTTCAGATGTAGTTTCCGATAGGCATTTCAAGAATAGGTGTCGATAGGCATTTCAGATATAGGTGTCGATAGGCATTTCAGATATAGGTGTCGATAGGCATTTCAGATATAGGTGTCGATAGGCATTTCAGATATAGGTGTCGATAGGCATTTCAGATATAGGTGTCGATAGGCATTTCAGATATAGGTGTCGATAGGCATTTCAGATATAGGTGTCGATAGGCATTTCAGATATAGGTGTCGATAGGCATTTCAGATATAGGTGTCGATAGGCATTTCAGATATAGGTGTCGATAGGCATTTCAGATATAGGTGTCGATAGGCATTTCAGATATAGGTGTCGATAGGCATTTCAGATATAGGTGCCGATAGGCATTTCAGATATAGGTGCCGATAGGCATTTCAGATATAGTTGCCGATTGGCATTTTAAAAATAGGTGCCGATAAGCATTTCAGATATAGAAGCCGATAGGCATTTAAAATATAGGTGCCGATAGGCATTCCAGATATGGTTGCCGATAGGCATTTTAAATATAGGTGCTGATAGGCATTTCAGATGTAGTTTCCGATAGGCATTTCAAAAATAGGTGTCGATAGGCATTTCAGATATAGGTGTCGATAGGCATTTCAGATATAGGTGTCGATAGGCATTTTAGATATAGGTGTCGATAGGCATTTCAGATATAGGTGTCGATAGGCATTTCAGATATAGGTGCCGATAGGCATTTCAGATATAGTTGCCGATTGGCATTTTAAAAATAGGTGCCGATAGGCATTTCAGATATAGAAGCCGATAGGCATTTCAAATATAGGTGCCGATAGGCATTCCAGATATGGTTGCCGATAGGCATTTCAAATATAGGTGCTGATAGGCATTTCAGATGTAGTTTCCGATAGGCATTTCAAAAATCGGTGTCGATAGGCATTTCAGATATAGGTGTCGATAGGCATTTCAGATATAGGTGTCGATAGGCATTTCAGATATAGGTGTCGATAGGCATTTCAGATATAGTTGCCGATAGGCATTTCAGATATAGAAGCCGATAGGCATTTCGAATATAGGTGCCGATAGGCATTCCAGATATGGTTGCCGATAGGCATTTCAAATATAGGTGCTGATAGGCATTTCAGATGTAGTTTCCGATAGGCATTTCAAAAATAGGTGTCGATAGGCATTTCAGATATAGGTGTCGATAGGCATTTCAGATATAGGTGTCGATAGGCATTTCAGATATAGGTGTCGATAGGCATTTCGGATATAGGTGTCGATAGGCATTTCAGATATAGGTGTCGATAGGCATTTCAGATATAGGTGTCGATAGGCATTTCAGATATAGGTGTCGATAGGCATTTCAGATATAGGTGTCGATAGGCATTTCAGATATAGGTGTCGATAGGCATTTCAGATATAGGTGTCGATAGGCATTTCAGATATAGGTGTCGTAAGGCATTTCAGATATAGTTGCCGATAGGCATTTCAGATATAGAAGCCGATAGGCATTTCAAATATAGGTGCCGATAGGCATTCCAGATATGGTTGCCGATAGGCATTTCAAATATAGGTGCTGATAGGCATTTCAGATGTAGTTTCCCATAGGCATTTCAAAAATAGGTGTCGATAGGCATTTCAGATATAGGTGTCGATAGGCATTTCAGATATAGGTGTCGATAGGCATTTCAGATATAGGTGTCGATAGGCATTTCAGATATAGGTGTCGATAGGCATTTCAGATATAGGTGTCGATAGGCATTTCAGATATAGGTGTCGATAGGCATTTCAGATATAGGTGTCGATAGGCATTTCAGATATAGGTGCCGATAGGCATTTCAGATATAGGTGTCGATAGGCATTTCAGATATAGGTGTTGATAGGCATTTCAGATATAGGTGTCGATAGGCATTTCAGATATAGGTGTCGATAGGCATTTCAGATATAGGTGCCGATAGGCATTTCAGATATAGGTGCCGATAGGCCTTTCAGATATAGTTGCCGATTGGCATTTTAAAAATAGATGCCGATAGGCATTTTATATATAGAAGCCGATAGGCATTTCAAATATAGGTGCCGATAGGCATTCCAGATATAGTTGCCGATAGGCATTTCAAATATAGGTGCTGATAGGCATTTCAGATGTAGTTTCCGATAGGCATTTCAAAAATAGGTGTCGATAGGCATTTCAGATATAGGTGTCGATAGGCATTTCAGATATAGGTGTCGATAGGCATTTCAGATATAGGTGTCGATAGGCATTTCAGATATAGGTGTCGATAGGCATTTCAGATATAGGTGCCGATAGGCATTTCAGATATAGTTGCCGATTGGCATTTTAAAAATAGGTGCCGATAGGCATTTCAGATATAGAAGCCGATAGGCATTTCAAATATAGGTGCCGATAGGCATTCCAGATATGGTTGCCGATAGGCATTTCAAATATAGGTGCTGATAGGCATTTCAGATGTAGTTTCCGATAGGCATTTCAAAAATCGGTGTCGATAGGCATTTCAGATATAGGTGTCGATAGGCATTTCAGATATAGGTGTCGATAGGCATTTCAGATATAGGTGTCGATAGGCATTTCAGATATAGGTGTCGATAGGCATTTCAGATATAGGTGTCGATAGGCATTTCAGATATAGGTGCCGATAGGCATTTCAGATATAGTTGCCGATTGGCATTTTAAAAATAGGTGCCGATAGGCATTTCAGATATAGAAGCCGATAGGCATTTCAAATATAGGTGCTGATAGGCATTCCAGATATGGTTGCCGATAGGCATTTCAAATATAGGTGCTGATAGGCATTTCAGATGTAGTTTCCGATAGGCATTTCAAAAATAGGTGTCGATAGGCATTTCAGATATAGGTGTCGATAGGCATTTCAGATATAGGTGTCGATAGGCATTTCAGATATAGGTGTCGATAGGCATTTTAGATATAGGTGTCGATAGGCATTTCAGATATAGGTGTCGATAGGCATTTCAGATATAGGTGTCGATAGGCATTTCAGATATAGGTGTCGATAGGCATTTCAGATATAGGTGTCGATAGGCATTTCAGATATAGGTGCCGATAGGCATTTCAGATATAGTTGCCGATTGGCATTTTAAAAATAGGTGCCGATAGGCATTTCAGATATAGAAGCCGATAGGCATTTCAAATATAGGTGCCGATAGGCATTCCAGATATGGTTGCCGATAGGCATTTCAAATATAGGTGCTGATAGGCATTTCAGATGTAGTTTCCGATAGGCATTTCAAAAATAGGTGTCGATAGGCATTTCAGATATAGGTGTCGATAGGCATTTCAGATATAGGTATCGATAGGCATTTCAGATATAGGTGTCGATAGGCATTTCAGATATAGGTGTCGATAGGCATTTCAGATATAGGTGTCGATAGGCATTTCAGATATAGGTGTCGATAGGCATTTCAGATATAGGTGTCGATAGGCATTTCAGATATAGGTGTCGATAGGCATTTCAGATATAGGTGCCGATAGGCATTTCAGATATAGTTGCCGATTGGCATTTTAAAAATAGGTGCCGATAGGCATTTCAGATATAGAAGCCGATAGGCATTTCAAATATAGGTGCCGATAGGCATTCCAGATATGGTTGCCGATAGGCATTTCAAATATAGGTGCAGATAGGCATTTCAGATGTAGTTTCCGATAGGCATTTTAAAAATAGGTGTCGATAGGCATTTCAGATATAGGTGTTGATAGGCATTTCAGATATAGGTGTCGATAGGCATTTCAGATATAGGTGTCGATAGGTATTTCAAAAATAGGTGTCGATAGGCATTTCAGATATAGGTGTCGATAGGCATTTCAGATATAGGTGTCGATAGGCATTTCAGATATAGGTGTCGATAGGCATTTCAGATATAGGTGTCGATAGGCATTTCAGATATAGGTGTCGATAGGCATTTCAGATATAGGTGTCGATAGGCATTTCAGATATAGGTGTCGATAGGCATTTCAGATATAGGTGTCGATAGGCATTTCAGATATAGGTGTCGATAGGCATTTCAGATATAGGTGTCGATAGGCATTTCAGATATAGGTGTCGATAGGCATTTCAGATATAGGTGTCGATAGGCATTTCAGATATAGGTGCCGATAGGCATTTCAGATATAGGTGTCGATAGGCATTTCAGATATAGGTGTTGATAGGCATTTCAGATATAGGTGTCGATAGGCATTTCAGATATAGGTGTCGATAGGCATTTCAGATATAGGTGCCGATAGGCATTTCAGATATAGGTGCCGATAGGCCTTTCAGATATAGTTGCCGATTGGCATTTTAAAAATAGATGCCGATAGGCATTTTATATATAGAAGCCGATAGGCATTTCAAATATAGGTGCCGATAGGCATTCCAGATATAGTTGCCGATAGGCATTTCAAATATAGGTGCTGATAGGCATTTCAGATGTAGTTTCCGATAGGCATTTCAAAAATAGGTGTCGATAGGCATTTCAGATATAGGTGTCGATAGGCATTTCAGATATAGGTGTCGATAGGCATTTCAGATATAGGTGTCGATAGGCATTTCAGATATAGGTGTCGATAGGCATTTCAGATATAGGTGCCGATAGGCATTTCAGATATAGTTGCCGATTGGCATTTTAAAAATAGGTGCCGATAGGCATTTCAGATATAGAAGCCGATAGGCATTTCAAATATAGGTGCCGATAGGCATTCCAGATATGGTTGCCGATAGGCATTTCAAATATAGGTGCTGATAGGCATTTCAGATGTAGTTTCCGATAGGCATTTCAAAAATCGGTGTCGATAGGCATTTCAGATATAGGTGTCGATAGGCATTTCAGATATAGGTGTCGATAGGCATTTCAGATATAGGTGTCGATAGGCATTTCAGATATAGGTGTCGATAGGCATTTCAGATATAGGTGTCGATAGGCATTTCAGATATAGGTGCCGATAGGCATTTCAGATATAGTTGCCGATTGGCATTTTAAAAATAGGTGCCGATAGGCATTTCAGATATAGAAGCCGATAGGCATTTCAAATATAGGTGCTGATAGGCATTCCAGATATGGTTGCCGATAGGCATTTCAAATATAGGTGCTGATAGGCATTTCAGATGTAGTTTCCGATAGGCATTTCAAAAATAGGTGTCGATAGGCATTTCAGATATAGGTGTCGATAGGCATTTCAGATATAGGTGTCGATAGGCATTTCAGATATAGGTGTCGATAGGCATTTTAGATATAGGTGTCGATAGGCATTTCAGATATAGGTGTCGATAGGCATTTCAGATATAGGTGTCGATAGGCATTTCAGATATAGGTGTCGATAGGCATTTCAGATATAGGTGTCGATAGGCATTTCAGATATAGGTGCCGATAGGCATTTCAGATATAGTTGCCGATTGGCATTTTAAAAATAGGTGCCGATAGGCATTTCAGATATAGAAGCCGATAGGCATTTCAAATATAGGTGCCGATAGGCATTCCAGATATGGTTGCCGATAGGCATTTCAAATATAGGTGCTGATAGGCATTTCAGATGTAGTTTCCGATAGGCATTTCAAAAATAGGTGTCGATAGGCATTTCAGATATAGGTGTCGATAGGCATTTCAGATATAGGTATCGATAGGCATTTCAGATATAGGTGTCGATAGGCATTTCAGATATAGGTGTCGATAGGCATTTCAGATATAGGTGTCGATAGGCATTTCAGATATAGGTGTCGATAGGCATTTCAGATATAGGTGTCGATAGGCATTTCAGATATAGGTGTCGATAGGCATTTCAGATATAGGTGCCGATAGGCATTTCAGATATAGTTGCCGATTGGCATTTTAAAAATAGGTGCCGATAGGCATTTCAGATATAGAAGCCGATAGGCATTTCAAATATAGGTGCCGATAGGCATTCCAGATATGGTTGCCGATAGGCATTTCAAATATAGGTGCAGATAGGCATTTCAGATGTAGTTTCCGATAGGCATTTTAAAAATAGGTGTCGATAGGCATTTCAGATATAGGTGTTGATAGGCATTTCAGATATAGGTGTCGATAGGCATTTCAGATATAGGTGTCGATAGGTATTTCAAAAATAGGTGTCGATAGGCATTTCAGATATAGGTGTCGATAGGCATTTCAGATATAGGTGTCGATAGGCATTTCAGATATAGGTGTCGATAGGCATTTCAGATATAGGTGTCGATAGGCATTTCAGATATAGGTGTCGATAGGCATTTCAGATATAGGTGTCGATAGGCATTTCAGATATAGGTGTCGATAGGCATTTCAGATATAGGTGTCGATAGGCATTTCAGATATAGGTGCCGATAGGCATTTCAGATATAGTTGCCGATTAACATTTTAAAAATAGGTGCCGATAGGCATTTCAGATATAGAAGCCGATAGGCATTTCAAATATAGGTGCCGATAGGTATTCCAGATATGGTTGCCGATAGGCATTTCAAATATAGGTGCTGATAGGCATTTCAGATGTAGTTTCCGATAGGCATTACAAAAATAGGTGTCGATAGGCATTTCAGATATAGGTGTCGATAGGCATTTCAGATATAGGTGTCGATAGGCATTTCAGATATAGGTGTCGATAGGCATTTCAGATATAGGTGTCGATAGGCATTTCAGATATAGGTGTCGATAGGCATTTCAGATATAGGTGTCGATAGGCATTTCAGATATAGGTGTCGATAGGCATTTTAGATATAGGTGCCGATAGGCATTTCAGATATAGTTGCCGATTGGCATTTTAAAAATAGGTGCCGATAGGCATTTCAGATATAGAAGCCGATAGGCATTTTAAATATAGGTGCCGATAGGCATTCCAGATATGGTTGCCGATAGGCATTTCAAATATAGGTGCTGATAGGCATTTCAGATGTAGTTTCCGATAGGCATTTCAAAAATAGGTGTCGATAGGCATTTCAGATATAGGTGTCGATAGGCATTTCAGATATAGGTGTCGATAGGCATTTCAGATATAGGTGTCGATAGGCATTTCAGATATAGGTGTCGATAGGCATTTCAGATATAGGTGTCGATAGGCATTTCAGATATAGGTGTCGATAGGCATTTCAGATATAGGTGTCGATAGGCATTTCAGATATAGGTGCCGATAGGCATTTCAGATATAATTGCCGATTGGCATTTTAAAAATAGGTGCCGATAGGCATTTCAGATATAGAAGCCGATAGGCATTTCAAATATAGGTGCCGATAGGCATTCCAGATATGGTTGCCGATAGGCATTTCAAATATAGGTGCTGATAGGCATTTCAGATGTAGTTTCCGATAGGCATATCAAAAATAGGTGTCGATAGGCATTTCAGATATAGGTGTCGATAGGCATTTCAGATATAGGTGTCGATAGGCATTTCAGATAGGGGTGTCGATAGGCATTTCAAATATAGGTGTCGATAGGCATTTCAGATATAGGTGTCGATAGGCATTTTAGATATAGGTGTCGATAGGCATTTCAGATATAGGTGTCGATAGGCATTTCAGATATAGGTGTCGATAGGCATTTCAGATATAGGTGCCGATAGGCATTTCAGATATAGTTGCCGATTAGCATTTTAAAAATAGGTGCCGATAGGCATTTCAGATATAGAAGCCGATAGGCATTTCAAATATAGGTGCCGATAGGCATTCCAGATATGGTTGCCGATAGGCATTTCAAATATAGGTGCTGATAGGCTTTTCAGATGTAGTTTCCGATAGGCATTTCAAAAATAGGTGTCGATGGGCATTTCAGATATAGGTGTCGATAGGCATTACAGATATAGGTGTCGATAGGCATTTCAGATATAGGTGTCGATAGGCATTTTAGATATAGGTGTCGATAGGCATTTCAGATATAGGTGTCGATAGGCATTTCAGATATAGGTGTCGATTGGCATTTCAGATATAGGTGTCGATAGGCATTTCAGATATAGGTGCCGATAGGCATTTCAGATATAGTTGCCGATTGGCATTTTAAAAATAGGTGCCGATAGGCATTTCAGTTATAGAAGCCGATAGGCATTTCAAATATAGGTGCCGATAGGCATTCCAGATATGGTTGCCGATAGGCATTTCAAATATAGGTGCTGATAGGCATTTCAGATGTAGTTTCCGATAGGCATTTCAAAAATAGGTGTCGATAGGCATTTCAGATATAGGAGTCGATAGGCATTTCAGATATAGGTGTCGATAGGCATTTCAGATATAGGTGTCGATAGGCATTTCAGATATAGGTGTCGATAGGCATTTCAGATATAGGTGTCGATAGGCATTTCAGATATAGGTGTCGATAGGCATTTCAGATATAGGTGTCAATAGGCATTTCAGATATAGGTGTCGATAGGCATTTCAGATATAGGTGTCGATAGGCATTTCAGATATAGGTGTCGATAGGCATTTCAGATATAGGTGTCGATAGGCATTTCAGATATAGGTGTCGTAAGGCATTTCAGATATAGTTGCCGATAGGCATTTCAGATATAGAAGCCGATAGGCATTTCAAATATAGGTGCCGATAGGCATTCCAGATATGGTTGCCGATAGGCATTTCAAATATAGGTGCTGATAGGCATTTCAGATGTAGTTTCCGATAGGCATTTCAAAAATAGGTGTCGATAGGCATTTCAGATATAGGTGTCGATAGGCATTTCAGATATAGGTGTCGATAGGCATTTCAGATATAGGTGTCGATAGGCATTTCAGATATAGGTGTCGATAGGCATTTCAGATATAGGTGTCGATAGGCATTTCAGATATAGGTGTCGATAGGCATTTCAGATATAGGTGTCGATAGGCATTTCAGATATAGGTGCCGATAGGCATTTCAGATATAGGTGTCGATAGGCATTTCAGATATAGGTGTTGATAGGCATTTCAGATATAGGTGTCGATAGGCATTTCAGATATAGGTGTCGATAGGCATTTCAGATATAGGTGCCGATAGGCATTTCAGATATAGGTGCCGATAGGCCTTTCAGATATAGTTGCCGATTGGCATTTTAAAAATAGATGCCGATAGGCATTTTATATATAGAAGCCGATAGGCATTTCAAATATAGGTGCCGATAGGCATTCCAGATATAGTTGCCGATAGGCATTTCAAATATAGGTGCTGATAGGCATTTCAGATGTAGTTTCCGATAGGCATTTCAAAAATAGGTGTCGATAGGCATTTCAGATATAGGTGTCGATAGGCATTTCAGATATAGGTGTCGATAGGCATTTCAGATATAGGTGTCGATAGGCATTTCAGATATAGGTGTCGATAGGCATTTCAGATATAGGTGCCGATAGGCATTTCAGATATAGTTGCCGATTGGCATTTTAAAAATAGGTGCCGATAGGCATTTCAGATATAGAAGCCGATAGGCATTTCAAATATAGGTGCCGATAGGCATTCCAGATATGGTTGCCGATAGGCATTTCAAATATAGGTGCTGATAGGCATTTCAGATGTAGTTTCCGATAGGCATTTCAAAAATCGGTGTCGATAGGCATTTCAGATATAGGTGTCGATAGGCATTTCAGATATAGGTGTCGATAGGCATTTCAGATATAGGTGTCGATAGGCATTTCAGATATAGGTGTCGATAGGCATTTCAGATATAGGTGTCGATAGGCATTTCAGATATAGGTGCCGATAGGCATTTCAGATATAGTTGCCGATTGGCATTTTAAAAATAGGTGCCGATAGGCATTTCAGATATAGAAGCCGATAGGCATTTCAAATATAGGTGCTGATAGGCATTCCAGATATGGTTGCCGATAGGCATTTCAAATATAGGTGCTGATAGGCATTTCAGATGTAGTTTCCGATAGGCATTTCAAAAATAGGTGTCGATAGGCATTTCAGATATAGGTGTCGATAGGCATTTCAGATATAGGTGTCGATAGGCATTTCAGATATAGGTGTCGATAGGCATTTTAGATATAGGTGTCGATAGGCATTTCAGATATAGGTGTCGATAGGCATTTCAGATATAGGTGTCGATAGGCATTTCAGATATAGGTGTCGATAGGCATTTCAGATATAGGTGTCGATAGGCATTTCAGATATAGGTGCCGATAGGCATTTCAGATATAGTTGCCGATTGGCATTTTAAAAATAGGTGCCGATAGGCATTTCAGATATAGAAGCCGATAGGCATTTCAAATATAGGTGCCGATAGGCATTCCAGATATGGTTGCCGATAGGCATTTCAAATATAGGTGCTGATAGGCATTTCAGATGTAGTTTCCGATAGGCATTTCAAAAATAGGTGTCGATAGGCATTTCAGATATAGGTGTCGATAGGCATTTCAGATATAGGTATCGATAGGCATTTCAGATATAGGTGTCGATAGGCATTTCAGATATAGGTGTCGATAGGCATTTCAGATATAGGTGTCGATAGGCATTTCAGATATAGGTGTCGATAGGCATTTCAGATATAGGTGTCGATAGGCATTTCAGATATAGGTGTCGATAGGCATTTCAGATATAGGTGCCGATAGGCATTTCAGATATAGTTGCCGATTGGCATTTTAAAAATAGGTGCCGATAGGCATTTCAGATATAGAAGCCGATAGGCATTTCAAATATAGGTGCCGATAGGCATTCCAGATATGGTTGCCGATAGGCATTTCAAATATAGGTGCAGATAGGCATTTCAGATGTAGTTTCCGATAGGCATTTTAAAAATAGGTGTCGATAGGCATTTCAGATATAGGTGTCGATAGGCATTTCAGATATAGGTGTCGATAGGCATTTCAGATATAGGTGTCGATAGGTATTTCAAAAATAGGTGTCGATAGGCATTTCAGATATAGGTGTCGATAGGCATTTCAGATATAGGTGTCGATAGGCATTTCAGATATAGGTGTCGATAGGCATTTCAGATATAGGTGTCGATAGGCATTTCAGATATAGGTGTCGATAGGCATTTCAGATATAGGTGTCGATAGGCATTTCAGATATAGGTGTCGATAGGCATTACAGTTATAGGTGTCGATAGGCATTTCAGATATAGGTGTCGATAGGCATTTCAGATATAGGTGCCGATAGGCATTTCAGATATAGTTGCCGATTAACATTTTAAAAATAGGTGCCGATAGGCATTTCAGATATAGAAGCCGATAGGCATTTCAAATATAGGTGCCGATAGGTATTCCAGATATGGTTGCCGATAGGCATTTCAAATATAGGTGCTGATAGGCATTTCAGATGTAGTTTCCGATAGGCATTACAAAAATAGGTGTCGATAGGCATTTCAGATATAGGTGTCGATAGGCATTTCAGATATAGGTGTCGATAGGCATTTCAGATATAGGTGTCGATAGGCATTTCAGATATAGGTGTCGATAGGCATTTCAGATATAGGTGTCGATAGGCATTTCAGATATAGGTGTCGATAGGCATTTCAGATATAGGTGTCGATAGGCATTTTAGATATAGGTGCCGATAGGCATTTCAGATATAGTTGCCGATTGGCATTTTAAAAATAGGTGCCGATAGGCATTTCAGATATAGAAGCCGATAGGCATTTCAAATATAGGTGCCGATAGGCATTCCAGATATGGTTGCCGATAGGCATTTCAAATATAGGTGCTGATAGGCATTTCAGATGTAGTTTCCGATAGGCATTTCAAAAATAGGTGTCGATAGGCATTTCAGATATAGGTGTCGATAGGCATTTCAGATATAGGTGTCGATAGGCATTTCAGATATAGGTGTCGATAGGCATTTCAGATATAGGTGTCGATAGGCATTTCAGATATAGGTGTCGATAGGCATTTCAGATATAGGTGTCGATAGGCATTTCAGATATAGGTGTCGATAGGCATTTCAGATATAGGTGCCGATAGGCATTTCAGATATAATTGCCGATTGGCATTTTAAAAATAGGTGCCGATAGGCATTTCAGATATAGAAGCCGATAGGCATTTCAAATATAGGTGCCGATAGGCATTCCAGATATGGTTGCCGATAGGCATTTCAAATATAGGTGCTGATAGGCATTTCAGATGTAGTTTCCGATAGGCATATCAAAAATAGGTGTCGATAGGCATTTCAGATATAGGTGTCGATAGGCATTTCAGATATAGGTGTCGATAGGCATTTCAGATATAGGTGTCGATAGGCATTTCAAATATAGGTGTCGATAGGCATTTCAGATATAGGTGTCGATAGGCATTTTAGATATAGGTGTCGATAGGCATTTCAGATATAGGTGTCGATAGGCATTTCAGATATAGGTGTCGATAGGCATTTCAGATATAGGTGCCGATAGGCATTTCAGATATAGTTGCCGATTAGCATTTTAAAAATAGGTGCCGATAGGCATTTCAGATATAGAAGCCGATAGGCATTTCAAATATAGGTGCCGATAGGCATTCCAGATATGGTTGCCGATAGGCATTTCAAATATAGGTGCTGATAGGCTTTTCAGATGTAGTTTCCGATAGGCATTTCAAAAATAGGTGTCGATAGGCATTTCAGATATAGGTGTCGATAGGCATTACAGATATAGGTGTCGATAGGCATTTCAGATATAGGTGTCGATAGGCATTTTAGATATAGGTGTCGATAGGCATTTCAGATATAGGTGTCGATAGGCATTTCAGATATAGGTGTCGATTGGCATTTCAGATATAGGTGTCGATAGGCATTTCAGATATAGGTGCCGATAGGCATTTCAGATATAGTTGCCGATTGGCATTTTAAAAATAGGTGCCGATAGGCATTTCAGATATAGAAGCCGATAGGCATTTCAAATATAGGTGCCGATAGGCATTCCAGATATGGTTGCCGATAGGCATTTCAAATATAGGTGCTGATAGGCATTTTAGATGTAGTTTCCGATAGGCATTTCAAAAATAGGTGTCGATAGGCATTTCAGATATAGGAGTCGATAGGCATTTCAGATATAGGTGTCGATAGGCATTTCAGATATAGGTGTCGATAGGCATTTCAGATATAGGTGTCGATAGGCATTTCAGATATAGGTGTCGATAGGCATTTCAGATATAGGTGTCGATAGGCATTTCAGATATAGGTGTCGATAGGCATTTCAGATATAGGTGCCGATAGGCATTTCAGATATAATTGCCGATTGGCATTTTAAAAATAGGTGCCGATAGGCATTTCAGATATAGAAGCCGATAGGCATTTCAAATATAGGTGCCGATAGGCATTCCAGATATGGTTGCCGATAGGCATTTCAAATATAGGTGCTGATAGGCATTTCAGATGTAGTTTCCGATAGGCATTTCAAAAATAGGTGTCGATAGGCATTTCAGATATAGGTGTCGATAGGCATTTCAGATATAGGTGTCGATAGGCATTTCAGATATAGGTGTCGATAGGCATTTCAGATATAGGTGTCGATAGGCATTTCAGATATAGGTGTCGATAGGCATTTCAGATATAGGTGTCGATAGGCATTTCAGATATAGGTGTCGATAGGCATTTCAGATATAGGTGCCGATGGGCATTTCAGATATAGTTGCCGATCGGCATTTTAAAAATAGGTGCCGATAGGCATTTCAGATATAGAAGCCGATAGGCATTTCAAATATAGGTGCCGATAGGTATTCCAGATATGGTTGCCGATAGGCATTTCAAATATAGGTGCTGATAGGCATTTCAGATGTAGTTTCCGATAGGCATTTCAAAAATAGGTGTCGATAGGCATTTCAGATATAGGTGTCGATAGGCATTTCAGTTATAGGTGTCGATAGGCATTTCAGTTATAGGTGTCGATAGGCATTTCAGATATAGGTGTCGATAGGCATTTCAGATATAGGTGTCGATAGGCATTTCAGATATAGGTGTCGATAGGCATTTCAGATATAGGTGTCGATAGGCATTTCAGATATAGGTGTCGATAGGCATTTTAGATATAGGTGTCGATAGGCATTTCAGATATAGGTGTCGATAGGCATTTCAGATATAGGTGTCGATAGGCATTTCAGATATAGGTGTCGATAGGCATTTCAGATATAGTTGTCGATAGGCATTTCAGATATAGGTGTCGATAAGCATTTCAATATAGGTGTCGATAGGCATAACAGATATAGGTGTCGATAGGCATTTCAGATATAGGTGTCGATAGGCATTTCAGATATAGGTGTCGATAGGCATTTCAGATATAGGTGTCGATAGGCATTTCAGATATAGGTGTCGATAGGCATTTTAGATATAGGTGTCGATATGCATTTCAGATATAGGTGTCGATAGGCATTTCAGATATAGGTGTCGATAGGCATTTCAGATATAGGTGTCGATAGGCATTTCAGATATAGGTGTCGATAGGCATTTCAGATATAGGTGTCGATAGGCATTTCAGATATAGGTGTCGATAGGCATTTCAGATATAGGTGCCGATAGGCATTTCAGATATAGGTGCCGATAGGCATTTCAGATATAGTTGCCGCTTGGCATTTTAAAAATAGGTGCCGATAGGCATTTCAGATATAGAAGCCGATAGGCATTTCAAATATAGGTGCCGATAGGCATTCCAGATATGGTTGCCGATAGGCATTTCAAATATAGGTGCTGATAGGCATTTCAGATGTTGTTTCCGATAGGCATTTCAAAAATCGGTATCGATAGGCATTTCAGATATAGGTGTCGATAGGCATTTCAGATATAGGTGTCGATAGGCATTTCAGATATAGGTGTCGATAGGCATTTCAGATATAGGTGTCGATAGGCATTTCAGATATAGGTGTCGATAGGCATTTCAGATATAGGTGTCGATAGGCCTTTCAGATATAGGTGCCGATAGGCATTTCAGATATAGGTGCCGATAGGCATTTCAGATATAGTTGCCGATTGGCATTTTAAAAATAGGTGCCGATAGGCATTTCAGATATAGAAGCCGATAGGCATTTCAAATATAGGTGCCGATAGGCATTCCAGATATGGTTGCCGATAGGCATTTCAAATATAGGTGCTGATAGGCATTTCAGATGTAGTTTCCGATAGGCATTTCAAAAATAGGTGTCGATAGGCATTTCAGATATAGGTGTCGATAGGCATTTCAGATATAGGTGTCGATAGGCATTTCAGATATAGGTGTCGATAGGCATTTTAGATATAGGTGTCGATAGGCATTTCAGATATAGGTGTCGATAGGCATTTCAGATATAGGTGTCGATAGGCATTTCAGATATAGGTTTAGATAGGCATTTCAGATATAGGTGTCGATAGGCATTTCAGATATAGGTGCCGATAGGCATTTCAGATATAGTTGCCGATTGGCATTTTAAAAATAGGTGCCGATAGGCATTTCAGATATAGAAGCCGATAGGCATTTCAAATATAGGTGCCGATAGGCATTCCAGATATGGTTGCCGATAGGCATTTCAAATATAGGTGCTGATAGGCATTTCAGATGAAGTTTCCGATAGGCATTTCAAAAATAGGTGTCGATAGGCATTTCAGATATAGGTGTCGATAGGCATTTCAGGTATAGGTGTCGATAGGCATTTCAGATATAGGTGTCGATAGGCATTTCAGATATAGGTGCCGATAGGCATTTCAGATATAGTTGCCGATTGGCATTTTAAAAATAGGTGCCGATAGGCATTTCAGATATAGAAGCCTATAGGCATTTCAAATATAGGTGCCGATAGGCATTCCAGATATGGTTGCCGATAGGCATTTCAAATATAGGTGCTGATAGGCATTTCAGATGTAGTTTCCGATAGGCATTTCAAAAATAGGTGTCGATAGGCATTTCAGATATAGGTGTCGATAGGCATTTCAGATATAGGTGTCGATAGGCATTTCAGATATAGGTGTCGATAAGCATTTCAGATATAGGTGTCGATAGGCATTTCAGATATAGGTGTCGATAGGCATTTTAGATATAGGTGTCGATAGGCATTTCAGATATAGGTGTCGATAGGCATTTCAGATATAGGTGTCGATAGGCATTTCAGATATAGGTGCCGATAGGCATTTCAGATATAGTTGCCGATTGGCATTTTAAAAATAGGTGCCGATAGGCATTTCAGATATAGAAGCCGATAGGCATTTCAAATATAGGTGCCGATAGGTATTCCAGATATGGTTGCCGATAGGCATTTCAAATATAGGTGCTGATAGGCATTTCAGATGTAGTTTCCGATAGGCATTACAAAAATAGGTGTCGATAGGCATTTCAGATATAGGTGTTGATAGGCATTTCAGATATAGGTGTCGATAGGCATTTCAGATATAGGTGTCGATAGGCATTTCAGATATAGGTGTCGATAGGTATTTCAGATATAGGTGTCGATAGGCATTTCAGATATAGGTGTCGTTAGGCATTTCAGATATAGGTGTCGATAGGCATTTCAGATATAGGTGCCGATAGGCATTTCAGATATAGTTGCCGATTGGCATTTTAAAAATAGGTGCCGATAGGCATTTCAGATATAGAAGCCGATAGGCATTTCAAATATAGGTGCCGATAGGCATTCCAGATATGGTTGCCGATAGGCATTTCAAATATAGGTGCTGATAGGCATTTCAGATGTAGTTTCCGATAGGCATTTCAAAAATAGGTGTCGATAGGCATTTCAGATATATGTGTCGATAGGCATTTCAGATATAGGTGTCGATAGGCATTTCAGATATAGGTGTCGATAGGCATTTCAGATATAGGTGTCGATAGGCATTTCAGATATAGGTGTCGATAGGCATTTCAGATATAGGTGTCGATAGGCATTTCAGATATAGGTGTCGATAGGCATTTCAGATATAGGTGCCGATAGGCATTTCAGATATAGTGGCCGATTGGCATTTTAAAAATAGGTGCCGATAGGCATTTCAGATATAGAAGCCGATAGGCATTTCAAATATAGGTGCCGATAGGCATTCCAGATATGGTTGCCGATAGGCATTTCAAATATAGGTGCTGATAGGCATTTCAGATGTAGTTTCCGATAGGCATATCAAAAATAGGTGTCGATAGGCATTTCAGATATAGGTGTCGATAGGCATTTCAGATATAGGTGTCGATAGGCATTTCGGATATAGGTGTCGATAGGCTTTTCAGATATAGGTGTCGATAGGCATTTCAGATATAGGTGTCGATAGGCATTTCAGATATAGGTGTCGATAGGCATTTCAGATATAGGTGTCGATAGGCATTTCAGATATAGGTGTCGATAGGCATTTCAGATATAGGTGTCGATAGGCATTTCAGATATAGGTGTCGTAAGGCATTTCAGATATAGTTGCTGATAGGCATTTCAGATATAGAAGCCGATAGGCATTTCAAATATAGGTGCCGATAGGCATTCCAGATATGGTTGCCGATAGGCATTTCAAATATAGGTGCTGATAGGCATTTCAGATGTAGTTTCCGATAGGCATTTCAAAAATATGTGTCGATAGGCATTTCAGATATAGGTGTCGATAGGCATTTCAGATATAGGTGTCGATAGGCATTTCAGATATAGGTGTCGATAGGCATTTCAGATATAGGTGTCGATAGGCATTTCAGATATAGGTGCCGATAGGCATTTCAGATATAGGTGTCGATAGGCATTTCAGATATAGGTGTTGATAGGCATTTCAGATATAGGTGTCGATAGGCATTTCAGATATAGGTGTCGATAGGCATTTCAGATATAGGTGCCGATAGGCATTTCAGATATAGGTGCCGATAGGCATTTCAGATATAGTTGCCGACTGGCATTTTAAAAATAGGTGCCGATAGGCATTTTATATATAGAAGCCGATAGGCATTTCAAATATAGGTGCCGATAGGCATTCCAGATATGGTTGCCGATAGGCATTTCAAATATAGGTGCTGATAGGCATTTCAGATGTAGTTTCCGATAGGCATTTCAAAAATAGGTGTCGATAGGCATTTCAGATATAGGTGTCGATAGGCATTTCAGATATAGGTGTCGATAGGCATTTCAGATATAGGTGTCGATAGGCATTTCAGATATAGGTGCCGATAGGCATTTCAGATATAATTGCCGATTGGCATTTTAAAAATAGGTGCCGATAGGCATTTCAGATATAGAAGCCGATAGGCATTTCAAATATAGGTGCCGATAGGCATTCCAGATATGGTTGCCGATAGGCATTTCAAATATAGGTGCTGATAGGCATTTCAGATGTAGTTTCCGATAGGCATTTCAAAAATAGGTGTCGATAGGCATTTCAGATATAGGTGTCGATAGGCATTTCAGATATAGGTGTCGATAGGCATTTCAGATATAGGTGTCGATAGGCATTTCAGATATAGGTGTCGATAGGCATTTCAGATATAGGTGTCGATAGGCATTTCAGATATAGGTGTCGATAGGCATTTCAGATATAGGTGCCGATAGGCATTTCAGATATAGTTGCCGATTGGCATTTTAAAAATAGGTGCCGATAGGCATTTCAGATATAGAAGCCGATAGGCATTTCAAATATAGGTGCCGATAGGTATTCCAGATATGGTTGCCGATAGGCATTTCAAATATAGGTGCTGATAGGCATTTCAGATGTAGTTTCCGATAGGCATTTCAAAAATAGGTGTCGATAGGCATTTCAGATATAGGTGTCGATAGGCATTTCAGATATAGGTGTCGATAGGCATTTCAGTTATAGGTGTCGATAGGCATTTCAGATATAGGTGTCGATAGGCATTTCAGATATAGGTGTCGATAGGCATTTCAGATATAGGTGTCGATAGGCATTTCAGATATAGGTGTCGATATGCATTTTAGATATAGGTGTCGATAGGCATTTCAGATATAGGTGTCGATAGGCATTTCAGATATAGGTGCCGATAGACATTTCAGATAAAGTTGCCGATTGGCATTTTAAAAATAGGTGCCGATAGGCATTTCAGATATAGAAGCCGATAGGCATTTCAAATATAGGTGCCGATAGGCATTCCAGATATGGTTGCCGATAGGCATTTCAAATATAGGTGCTGATAGGCATTTCAGATGTAGTTTCCGATAGGCATTTCAAAAATCGGTGTCGATAGGCATTTCAGATATAGGTGTCGATAGGCATTTCAGATATAGGTGTCGATAGGCATTTCAGATATAGGTGCCGATAGGCATTTCAGATATAGTTGCCGATTGGCATTTTAAAAATAGGTGCCGATAGGCATTTCAGATATAGAAGCCGATAGGCATTTCTAATATAGGTGCCGATAGGCATTCCAGATATGGTTGCCGATAGGCATTTCAAATATAGGAGCTGATAGGCTTTTCAGATGTAGTTTCCGATAGGCATTTCAAAAATAGGTGTCGATAGGCATTTCAGATATAGGTGTCGATAGGCATTTCAGATATAGGTGTCGATAGGCATTTCAGATATAGGTGTCGATAGGCATTTCAGATATAGGTGTCGATAGGCATTTCAGATATGGTTGCCGATAGGCATTTCAAATATAGGTGCTGATAGGCATTTCAGATGTAGTTTCCGATAGGCATTTCAAAAATAGGTGTCGATAGGCATTTCAGATATAGGTGTCGATAGGCATTTCAGATATAGGTGTCGATAGGCATTTCAGATATAGGTGTCGATAGGCATTTCAGATATAGGTGTCGATAGGCATTTCAGATATAGGTGCCGATAGGCATTTCAGATATAGTTGCCGATTGGCATTTTAAAAATAGGTGCCGATAGGCATTTCAGATATAGAAGCCGATAGGCATTTCAAATATAGGTGCCGATAGGCATTCCAGATATGGTTGCCGATAGGCATTTCAAATATAGGTGCTGATAGGCATTTCAGATGTAGTTTCCGATAGGCATTTCAAAAATAGGTGTCGATAGGCATTTCAGATATAGGAGTCGATAGGCATTTCAGATATAGGTGTCGATAGGCATTTCAGATATAGGTGTCGATAGGCATTTCAGATATAGGTGTCGATAGGCATTTCAGATATAGGTGTCGATAGGCATTTCAGATATAGGTGTCGATAGGCATTTCAGATATAGGTGTCGATAGGCATTTCAGATATAGGTGCCGATAGGCATTTCAGATATAATTGCCGATTGGCATTTTAAAAATAGGTGCCGATAGGCATTTCAGATATAGAAGCCGATAGGCATTTCAAATATAGGTGCCGATAGGCATTCCAGATATGGTTGCCGATAGGCATTTCAAATATAGGTGCTGATAGGCATTTCAGATGTAGTTTCCGATAGGCATTTCAAAAATAGGTGTCGATAGGCATTTCAGATATAGGTGTCGATAGGCATTTCAGATATAGGTGTCGATAGGCATTTCAGATATAGGTGTCGATAGGCATTTCA
Source organism: Venustoraphidia nigricollis (assembly GCA_034508555.1). Classification (NCBI taxonomy): domain Eukaryota; kingdom Metazoa; phylum Arthropoda; class Insecta; order Raphidioptera; family Raphidiidae; genus Venustoraphidia; species Venustoraphidia nigricollis. The sequence goes on from JAVRKA010000328.1 coordinate 78,668, forward strand.
GATATAGGTGTCGATAGGCATTTCAGATATAGGTGTCGATAGGCATTTCAGATATAGGTGTCGATAGGCATTTCAGATATAGGTGTCGATAGGCATTTCAGATATAGGTGCCGATAGGCATTTCAGATATAGTTGCCGATTGGCATTTTAAAAATAGGTGCCGATAGGCATTTCAGATATAGAAGCCGATAGGCATTTCAAATATAGGTGCCGATAGGTATTCCAGATATGGTTGCCGATAGGCATTTCAAATATAGGTGCTGATAGGCATTTCAGATGTAGTTTCCGATAGGCATTTCAAAAATAGGTGTCGATAGGCATTTCAGATATAGGTGTCGATAGGCATTTCAGATATAGGTGTCGATAGGCAATTCAGTTATAGGTGTCGATAGGCATTTCAGATATAGGTGTCGATAGGCATTTCAGATATAGGTGTCGATAGGCATTTCAGATATAGGTGTCGATAGGCATTTCAGATATAGGTGTCGATAGGCATTTCAGATATAGGTGTCGATAGGCATTTTAGATATAGGTGTCGATAGGCATTTCAGATATAGGTGTCGATAGGCATTTCAGATATAGGTGTCGATAGGCATTTCAGATATAGGTGTCGATAGGCATTTCAGATATAGTTGTCGATAGGCATTTCAGATATAGGTGTCGATAAGCATTTCAATATAGGTGTCGATAGGCATAACAGATATAGGTGTCGATAGGCATTTCAGATATAGGTGTCGATAGGCATTTCAGATATAGGTGTCGATAGGTATTTCAGATATAGGTGTCGATAGGCATTTCAGATATAGGTGTCGATAGGCATTTTAGATATAGGTGTCGATAGGCATTTCAGATATAGGTGTCGATAGGCATTTCAGATATAGGTGCCGATAGACATTTCAGATAAAGTTGCCGATTGGCATTTTAAAAATAGGTGCCGATAGGCATTTCAGATATAGAAGCCGATAGGCATTTCAAATATAGGTGCCGATAGGCATTCCAGATATGGTTGCCGATAGGCATTTCAAATATAGGTGCTGATAGGCATTTCAGATGTAGTTTCCGATAGGCATTTCAAAAATCGGTGTCGATAGGCATTTCAGATATAGGTGTCGATAGGCATTTCAGATATAGGCGTCGATAGGCATTTCAGATATAGGTGCCGATAGGCATTTCAGATATAGTTGCCGATTGGCATTTTAAAAATAGGTGCCGATAGGCATTTCAGATATAGAAGCCGATAGGCATTTCAAATATAGGTGCCGATAGGCATTCCAGATATGGTTGCCGATAGGCATTTCAAATATAGGAGCTGATAGGCTTTTCAGATGTAGTTTCCGATAGGCATTTCAAAAATAGGTGTCGATAGGCATTTCAGATATAGGTGTCGATAGGCATTTCAGATATAGGTGTCGATAGGCATTTCAGATATAGGTGTCGATAGGCATTTCAGATATAGGTGTCGATAGGCATTTCAGATATAGGTGTCGATAGGCATTTCAGATATAGGTGTCGATGGGCATTTCAGATATAGGTGTCGATAGGCATTTCAGATATAGGTGCCGATAGGCATTTCAGATATAGTTGCCGATTGGCATTTTAAAAATAGGTGCCGATAGGCATTTCAGATATAGAAGCCGATAGGCATTTCAAATATAGGTGCCGATAGGCATTCCAGATATGGTTGCCGAGAGGCATTTCAAATATAGGTGCTGATAGGCATTTCAGATGTAGTTTCCGATAGGCATTTCAAAAATAGGTGTCGATAGGCATTTCAGATATAGGAGTCGATAGGCATTTCAGATATAGGTGTCGATAGGCATTTCAGATATAGGTGTCGATAGGCATTTCAGATATAGGTGTCGATAGGCATTTCAGATATAGGTGTCGATAGGCATTTCAGATATAGGTGTCGATAGGCATTTCAGATATAGGTGTCGATAGGCATTTCAGATATAGGTGCCGATAGGCATTTCAGATAAAGTTGCCGATTGGCATTTTAAAAATAGGTGCCGATAGGCATTTCAGATATAGAAGCCGATAGGCATTTCAAATATAGGTGCCGATAGGCATTCCAGATATGGTTGCCGATAGGCATTTCAAATATAGGTGCTGATAGGCATTTCAGATGTAGTTTCCGATAGGCATTTCAAAAATAGGTGTCGATAGGCATTTCAGATATAGGTGTCGATAGGCATTTCAGATATAGGTGTCGATAGGCATTTCAGATATAGGTGTCGATAGGCATTTCAGATATAGGTGTCGATAGGCATTTCAGATATAGGTGTCGATAGGCATTTCAGATATAGGTGTCGATAGGCATTTCAGATATAGGTGTCGATAGGCATTTCAGATATAGGTGCCGATAGGCATTTCAGATATAGTAGCCGATTGGCATTTTAAAAATAGGTGCCGATAGGCATTTCAGATATAGAAGCCGATAGGAATTTCAAATATAGGTGCCGATAGGTATTCCAGATATGGTTGCCGATAGGCATTTCAAATATAGGTGCTGATAGGCATTTCAGATGTAGTTTCCGATAGGCATTTCAAAAATAGGTGTCGATAGGCATTTCAGATATAGGTGTCGATAGGCATTTCAGATATAGGTGTCGATAGGCATTTCAGTTATAGGTGTCGATAGGCATTTCAGATATAGGTGTCGATAGGTATTTCAGATATAGGTGTCGATAGGCATTTCAGATATAGGTGTCGATAGGCATTTCAGATATAGGTGTCGATAGGCATTTCAGATATAGGTGTCGATAGGCATTTCAGATATAGGTGCCGATAGGCATTTCAGATATAGTTGCCGATTGGCATTTTAAAAATAGGTGCCGATAGGCATTTCAGATTTAGAAGCCGATAGGCATTTCAAATATAGGTGCCGATAGGCATTCCAGATATAGTTGCCGATAGGCATTTCAAATATAGGTGCTGATAGGCATTTCAGATGTAGTTTCCGATAGGCATTTCAAAAATAGGTGTCGATAGGCATTTCAGATATAGGTGTCGATAGGCATTTCAGATATAGGTGTCGATAGGCATTTCAGATATAGGTGTCGATAGGCATTTCAGATATAGGTGTCGATAGGCATTTCAGATATAGGTGTCGATAGGCATTTCAGATATAGGTGTCGATAGGCATTTCAGATATAGGTGTCGATAGGCATTTCAGATATAGGTGTCGATAGGCATTTCAGATATAGGTGTCGATAAGCATTTCAGATATAGGTGTCGATAGGCATTTCAGATATAGGTGTCGATAGGCATTTCAGATATAGGTGTCGATAGGCATTTCAGATATAGGTGTCGATAGGCATTTCAGATATAGGTGTCGATAGGCATTTCAGATATAGGTGTCGATAGGCATTTCAGATATAGGTGTCGATAGGCATTTCAGATATAGGTGTCGATAGGCATTTCAGATATAGTTGCCGATAGGCATTTCAGATATAGAAGCCGATAGGCATTTCAAATATAGGTGCCGATAGGCATTCCAGATATGGTTGCCGATAGGCATTTCAAATATAGGTGCTGATAGGCATTTCAGATGTAGTTTCCGATAGGCATTTCAAAAATAGGTGTCGATAGGCATTTCAGATATAGGTGTCGATAGGCATTTCAGATATAGGTGTCGATAGGCATTTCAGATATAGGTGTCGATAGGCATTTCAGATATAGGTGTCGATAGGCATTTCAGATATAGTTGCCGATAGGCATTTCAGATATAGAAGCCGATAGGCATTTCAAATATAGGTGCCGATAGGCATTCCAGATATGGTTGCCGATAGGCATTACAAATATAGGTGCTGATAGGCATTTCAGATGTAGTTTCCGATAGGCATTTCAAAAATAGGTGTCGATAGGCATTTCAGATATAGGTGTCGATAGGCATTTCAGATATAGGTGTCGATAGGCATTTCAGATATAGGTGTCGATAGGCATTTCAGATATAGGTGTCGATAGGCATTTCAGATATAGGTGTCGATAGGCATTTCAGATATAGGTGTCGATAGGCATTTCAGATATAGGTGTCGATAGGCATTTCAGATATAGGTGTCGATAGGCATTTCAGATATAGGTGTCGATAGGCATTTCAGATATAGGTGTCGATAGGCATTTCAGATATAGGTGCCGATAGGCATTTCAGATATAGTTGCCGATTGGCATTTTAAAAATAGGTGCCGATAGGCATTTCAGATATAGAAGCCGATAGGCATTTCAAATATAGGTGCCGATAGGCAGTCCAGATATGGTTGCCGATAGGCATTTCAGATATAGGTGTCGATAGGCATTTCAGATATAGGTGTCGATAGGCATTTCAGATATAGGTGTCGATAGGCATTTCAGATATAGGTGTCGATAGGCATTTCAGATATAGGTGTCGATAGGCATTTCAGATATAGGTGCCGATAGGCATTTCAGATATAAATGCCGATTGGCATTTTAAAAATAGGTGCCGATAGGCATTTCAGATATAGAAGCCGATAGGCATTTCAAATATAGGTGCCGATAGGCATTCCAGATATGGTTGCCGATAGGCATTTCAAATATAGGTGCTGATAGGCATTTCAGATGTAGTTTCCGATAGGCATTTCAAAAATAGGTGTCGATAGGCATTTCAGATAGAGGTGTCGATAGGCATTTCAGATATAGGTGTCGATAGGCATTTCAGATATAGGTGTCGATAGGCATTTCAGATATAGGTGTCGATAGGCATTTCAGATATAGGTGTCGATAGGCATTTCAGATATAGGTGTCGATAGGCATTTCAGATATAGGTGTCGATAGGCATTTCAGATATAGGTGCCGATAGGCATTTCAGATATAGTTGCCGATTGGCATTTTAAAAATAGGTGCCGATAGACATTTCAGATATAGAAGCCGATAGGCATTTCAAATATAGGTGCCGATAGGTATTCCAGATATGGTTGCCGATAGGCATTTCAAATATAGGTGCTGATAGGCATTTCAGATGTAGTTTCCGATAGGCATTTCAAAAATAGGTGTCAATAGGCATTTCAGATATAGGTGTCGATAGGCATTTCAGATATAGGTGTCGATAGGCATTTCAGTTATAGGTGTCGATAGGCATTTCAGATATAGGTGTCGATAGGCATTTCAGATATAGGTGTCGATAGGCGTTTCAGATATAGGTGTCGATAGGCATTTCAGATATAGGTGTCGATAGGCATTTCAGATATAGGTGTCGATAGGCATTTCAGATATAGGTGCCGATAGGCATTTCAGATATAGTTGCCGATTGGCATTTTAAAAATAGGTGCCGATAGGCATTTCAAATATAGGTGCCGATAGGCATTCCAGATATGGTTGCCGATAGGCATTTCAAATATAGGTGCTGATAGGCATTTCAGATGTAGTTTCCGATAGGCATTTCAAAAATAGGTGTCGATAGGCATTTCAGATATAGGTGTCGATAGGCATTTCAGATATAGGTGTCGATAGGCATTTCAGATATAGGTGTCGATAGGCATTTAAGATATAGGTGTCGATAGGCATTTCAGATATAGGTGTCGATAGGCATTTCAGATATAGGTGTCGATAGGCATTTCAGATATAGTTGTCGATAGGCATTTCAGATATAGGTGTCGATAAGCATTTCAGATATAGGTGTCGATAGGCATTTCAGATATAGGTGTCGATAGGCATTTCAGATATAGGTGTAGATAGGCATTTCAGATATAGGTGTCGATAGGCATTTTAGATATAGGTGTCGATAGGCATTTCAGATATAGGTGCCGATAGGCATTTCAGATATAGTTGCCGATTGGCATTTTAAAAATAGGTGCCGATAGGCATTTCAGATATAGAAGCGGATAGGCATTTCAAATATAGGTGCCGATAGGTATTCCAGATCTGGTTGCCGATAGGCATTTCAAATATAGGTGCTGATAGGCATTTCAGATGTAGTTTCCGATAGGCATTACAAAAATAGGTGTCGATAGGCATTTCAGATATAGGTGTCGATAGGCATTTCAGATATAGGTGTCGATAGGCATTTCAGATATAGGTGTCGATAGGCATTTTAGATATAGGTGTCGATAGGCATTTCAGATATAGGTGTCGATAGGCATTTCAGATATAGGTGTCGATAGGCATTTCAGATATAGGTGTCGATAGGCATTTCAGATATAGGTGCCGATAGGCATTTCAGATATAGTTGCCGATTGGCATTTTAAAAATAGGTGCCGATAAGCATTTCAGATATAGAAGCCGATAGGAATTTCAAATATAGGTGCCGATAGGCATTCCAGATATGGTTGCCGATAGGCATTTTAAATATAGGTGCTGATAGGCATTTCAGATGTAGTTTCCGATAGGCATTACAAAAATAGGTGTCGATAGGCATTTCAGATATAGGTGTCGATAGGCATTTCAGATATAGGTGTCGATAGGCATTTCAGATATACGTGTCGATAGGCATTTCAGATATAGGTGTCGATAGGCATTTCAGATATAGGTGTCGATAGGCATTTCAGATATAGGTGTCGATAGGCATTTCAGATATAGGTGTCGATAGGCATTTCAGATATAGGTGTCGATAGGCATTTCAGATATAAGTGCCGATAAGCATTTCAGATATAGGTGTCGATAGGCATTTCAAATATAGGTGCTGATAGGCATTTCAAATGTAGTTTCCGATAGGCATTTCAAAAATAGGTTTCGATAGGCATTTCAGATATAGGTGTCGATAGTCATTTCAGATATAGGTGTCGATAGGCATTTCAGATATAGGTGTCGATAGGCATTTCAGATATAGGTGTCGATAGGCATTTCAGATATAGGTGTCGATAGGCATTTCAGATATAGGTGTCGATAGGCATTTCAGATATAGGTGCCGATAGGCATTTCAGATATAGTTGTCTATTGGCATTTTAAAAATAGGTGCCGATAGGCATTTCATATATAGAAGCCGATAGGCATTTCAAATATAGGTGCCGCTAGGCATTCCAGATATGGTTGCCGATAGGCATTTTAAATAGAGGTGCTGATAGGCATTTCAGATGTAGTTTCCGATAGGCATTTCAAAAATAGGTGTCGATAGGCATTTCAGATATAGGTGTCGATAGGCATTTCAGATATAGGTGTCGATAAGCATTTCAGATATAGGTGTCGATAGGCATTTCAGATATAGGTGTCGATAGGCATTTCAGATATAGGTGTCGATAGGCATTTTAGATATAGGTGTCGATAGGCATTTCAGATATAGGTGTCGATAGGCATTTCAGATATAGGTGCCGATAGGCATTTCAGATATAGTTGCCGATTGGCATTTTAAAAATAGGTGCCGATAAGCATTTCAGATATAGAAGCCGATAGGCATTTCAAATATATGTGCCGATAGGCATTCCAGATATGGTTGCCGATAGGCATTTCAAATATAGGTGCTGATAGGCATTTCAGATGTAGTTTCCGATAGGCATTTTAAAAATAGGTGTCGATAGGCATTTCAGATATAGGTGTCGATAGGCATTTCAGATATAGGTGTCGATAGGCATTTCAGATATAGGTGTCGATAGGCATTTCAGATATAGGTGTCGATAGGCATTTCAGATATAGGTGTCGATAGGCATTTCAGATATAGGTGTCGATAGGCATTTCAGATATAGGTGTCGATAGGCATTTCAGATATAGGTGTCGATAGGCATTTCAGATATAGGTGTCGATAGGCATTTCAGATATAGGTGTCGATAGGCATTTCAGATATAGGTGTCGATAGGCATTTCAGATATAGGTGCCGATAGGCATTTCAGATATAGGTGCCGATAGGCATTTCAGATATAGTTGCCGATTGGCATTTTAAAAATAGGTGCCGATAGGCATTTCAGATATAGAAGCCGATAGGCATTTCAAATATAGGTGCCGATAGGCATTCCAGATATGGTTGCCGATAGGCATTTCAAATATAGGTGCTGATAGGCATTTCAGATGTAGTTTCCGATAGGCATTTCAAAAATAGGTGTCGATAGGCATTTCAGATGTAGGTGTCGATAGGCATTTCAGATATAGGTGTCGATAGGCATTTCAGATATAGGTGTCGATAGGCATTTCAGATATAGGTGTCGATAGGCATTTCAGATATAGGTGTCGATAGGCATTTCAGATATAGGTGTCGATAGGCATTTTAGATATAGGTGTCGATAGGCATTTCAGATATATGTGTCGATAGGCATTTCAGATATAGGTGCCGATAGGCATTTCAGATATAGTTGCCGATTGGCATTTTAAAAATAGGTGCCGATAGGCATTTCAGATATAGAAGCCGATAGGCATTTCAAATATTGGTGCCGATAGGCATTCCAGATATGGTTGCCGATAGGCATTTCAAATATAGGTGCTGATAGGCATTTCAGATGTAGTTTCCGATAGGCATTTCAAAAATCGGTGTCGATAGGCATTTCAGATATAGGTGTCGATAGGCATTTCAGATATAGGTGTCGATAGGCATTTCAGATATAGGTGCCGATAGGCATTTCAGATATAGTTGCCGATTGGCATTTTAAAAATAGGTGCCGATAGGCATTTCAGATATAGAAGCCGATAGGCATTTCAAATATAGGTGCCGATAGGCATTCCAGATATGGTTGCCGATAGGCATTTCAAATATAGGTGCTGATAGGCTTTTCAGATGTAGTTTCCGATAGGCATTTCAAAAATAGGTGTCGATAGGCATTTCAGATATAGGTGTCGATAGGCATTTCAGATATAGGTGTCGATAGGCATTTCAGATATAGGTGTCGATAGGCATTTCAGATATAGGTGTCGATAGGCATTTCAGATATAGGTGTCGATAGGCATTTCAGATATAGGTGTCGATAGGCATTTCAGATATAGGTGTCGATAGGCATTTCAGATATAGGTGTCGATAGGCATTTCAGATATAGGTGTCGATAGGCATTTCAGATATAGGTGTCGATAGGCATTTCAGATATAGGTGTCGATAGGCATTTCAGATATAGGTGCCGATAGGCATTTCAGATATAGTTGCCGATTGGCATTTTAAAAATAGGTGCCGATAGGCATTTCAGATATAGAAGCCGATAGGCATTTCAAATATAGGTGCCGATAGGCATTCCAGATATAGTTGCCGATAGGCATTTCAAATATAGGTGCTGATAGGCATTTCAGATGTAGTTTCCGATAGGCATTTCAAAAATAGGTGTCGATAGGCATTTCAGATATAGGTGTCGATAGGCATTTCAGATATAGGTGTCGATAGGCATTTCAGTTATAGGTGTCGATAGGCATTTCAGATATAGGTGTCGATAGGCATTTCAGATATAGGTGTCGATAGGCATTTCAGATATAGGTGTCGATAGGCATTTCAGATATAAGTGTCGATCACAGAACACGGAGCTCTATAGAATGTCAACTCCTGTGTTAACTTTTGAACCTCCTACATTTAGCTGGTAGACAAGGGGGGTCGGCCCAACGGGGCGAAGAATAACCTTGCAAAAACGGTTGCCTATATAATATTTTCTTTCCTTTTCTTTTCTTTCGTTTTATATTTATGGGTTGTTTTGATTTAAAAACAAACAATTAATGAGAAATAATTTTATTGTACGACATATAATTACAAATAATATACAATATATATGATTAATATTAAAGACAACTGTAATATATTATATAATATTACTATATATTATGTAACTAATATTCGTAATTCCATTATATATTATTATGCGTTTATTTATTTTATTTAGTTAATTATCTAATTTTTATAAAACTCTTGTTCTTATAAAATAAATTTCAATTGTTATATATTTTGTTACAGTACTTGAAAAAGTCCCGAAATAAAGACGGAACGTCGCATGATAATAAATAAAAATCATTAATTGAAAACTATATAATTTATCCAATATTCTTCTTTAGTTTGCTATGTGTAGGGTAATTAGAATTTGACATAATCGATGAAGAACTGTTTGGTTGAAGAACAATAGAAAAAAAAAGTTTTACTGATATTTCGATAACAGTTTTATTGTACAATCGATGATGAGCTTAAAGTTAGAAAACAATTGTCGGTCAGCAATCTGGCACTCTGATCTGACTAGAATAAAGTCGTGGGGCACATTTAGTAATATGATCTCAGAAAATAGTCAAAAGCCAGATATGTATTCCGATCACCAACAAGTTTTCTGGTAGATATGTTCCACGATTTTATTTTAGTCAAACCAAAGGGCCAAAATACTCACCCACAATTATTTTCAAGCTTTTAGTTTATCACCTTAAAAAGTCTATTTAGCTATTTTTTAATTATAACAAATAAATAAAAACACTTGAAAATTCCACAAAAATTATTATTAAATTATTTCTCGACGATCGTTTCGGACAATAATCCTCAGGAATATAAAACATATACTGTATGTTTTATATTCCTGAGAATGGACTTATTGTTCGAAACGATCCTCGAGAAATAATTTAGTACTAATTTTTATAGAATTTTCAAGTGTTTTTATTTATTTGTTATTATTAATCATGTTCTACCAAGAGTTGAGTGAAAAATCAGTGCAAATTATTTTTTTAATTGTTCCTCAACCAGAAAATGCAAAAATTTCACAAGCACAACATTAAAAACGAAGAACACTAATCAGATCTAAATGTGACAATGGAACCGTAATTTTGCGTGTTGCGACATATAATTAACTTCTTTTTTTTTTCAAAAACAATTTATTATGCACTGTCAAGGCATATGATTTTACAGGGTCGTTTTGCAGAAAAGCATTTTTTCCCATTAGTATCTATTTATGTCATTGCACCACGTAAAAATTACTAAATTTGTAACTAATGATTGCATAGCATGCTTATATGTTCATTACAAATTAAATACGAAAACAGTGCTTAAATCATAATTGCTTTGTGGCAATATCTCTTGTAAAATATTTTTACTACTATTTACCAAATTGCACAATGTCTGAGAAGGATATTGAAGTGATGACGCGGCTCTGAACTCTCTAAGTTGTGTTAAACTGTGCTCAGGTTGAACAGAATCAGAACGCAATTCTGAAACGCAGATAGAGCAATCTCCGAAAACATTTAATTTTTTTTTACATAGCCAGCCACATAATTTAAATTATTTTTTGATACAGAGTTCATTAAACCTGTGTCAAATCCTGTTTATGTGGCTGAATATGTAAAAAAAATTAAAACAGAGTGAAACATATTTTCACTCTGTTTTCAATATGCGTCTCAGATATTGGTGTGGCCGTTGGTAAGCCAGTTAAAAATTCTTTGCCCAAGTTGATAGCACTAATTCCTTTATGCATTGATGGAATGTGGCGACGCGAAATTGTTTAAAATAAGCGTTTTGAACGAATTGCTGAAGTCAGTGGGTGTAGGCTTAGTATTGAATCTGTCCTGACTTTGTATTACTGCGAAATTTTTTTCCAAAGGATCTTGGATTATTTTTCGCGGTAATAAATACTCAGACCCCTCACTTCAAGTCTATCCATAAATTTTAAAATGAATTAAGTGTTATCTGCCATTTTTTTAATGATGGGGGTATTTTATGGACTTCTTCCAAAAGACAACATGTTGAGAGGTGCTTGTAACGGCGCGACAAAGTGGTTTACCTGCAGTCATCTTCCTATTGGCAATTTGCCGAATCAAACAATTTACAAAAAATATCAGACCGGTAATCGTATCTTTAGCATCTCGATCAATGTGGCCTGCTCCTAAAATAAAAAAAAAAGAAATGTATTATTTATGAGGAAGAAACATTACGTATTAAAACATTAAATGAAAATACTGTTTGTTACCTGTCAACAACCGCATGTATGAAGCAACCCGTAGACTACTTGAGACCCATATTTCATTTTCATTTTTTTTATTTTATTAGGAATCACATGAAAGTTTGTTATTTTTATATATTCGCTCACAATTACACTACACTAGACTCCAACTAAAATATTTTTTTATAAGTTTATAACTATAAAATATGAAGATTACTTTCAGTTATAACCTCTGTATTTATAACCTTTCTATGACAATTGACAGATAATTATAACGTCACATCAAAATACCAACATAAACATCACATCTTGTTACCAACATGAATAAATAAATTTCCTACTTTCCCCCGTCCTTCCTCGGCCGTTTGTCTACAATCTGAAGGGGTCACAGTCGCCCTATTAAAGTAACCACTCTATATATAGGTACTTTGTGGTGTCGATAGGCATTTCAGATATAGGTGTCGATAGGCATTTCAGATATAGGTGCCGATAGGCATTTCAGATATAGTTGCCGATTGGCATTTTAAAAATAGGTGCCGATAGGCATTTCAGATATAGAAGCCGATAGGCATTTCAAATATAGGTGCCGATAGGCATTCCAGATATAGTTGCCGATAGGCATTTCAAATATAGGTGCTGATAGGCATTTCAGATGTAGTTTCCGATAGGCATTTCAAAAATAGGTGTCGATAGGCATTTCAGATATAGGTGTCGATAGGCATTTCAGATATAGGTGTCGATAGGCATTTCAGATATAGGTGTCGATAGGCATTTCAGATATAGGTGTCGATAGGCATTTCAGATATAGGTGTCGATAGGCATTTCAGATATAGGTGTCGATAGGCATATCAGATATAGGTGTCGATAGGCATTTCAGATATAGGTGTCGATAAGCATTTCAGATATAGGTGTCGATAGGCATTCCAGATATAGGTTTTGATAGGCATTTCAGATATAGGTGTCGATAGGCATTTCAGATATAGGTGTCGATAGGCATTTTAGATATAGGTGTCGATAGGCATTTCAGATATAGGTGCCGATAGGCATTTCAGATATAGTTGCCGATTGGCATTTTAAAAATAGGTGCCGATAGGCATTTCAGATATAGAAGCCGATAGGCATTTCAAATATAGGTGCCGATAGGTATTCCAGATATGGTTGCCGATAGGCATTTCAAATATAGGTGCTGATAGGCATTTCAGATGTAGTTTCCGATAGGCATTACAAAAATAGGTGTCGATAGGCATTTCAGATATAGGTGTCGATAGGCATTTCAGATATAGGTGTCGATAGGCATTTCAGATATAGTGTCGATAGGCATTTCAGATATAGGTGTCGATAGGCATTTCAGATATAGGTGTCGATAGGCATTTCAGATATAGGTGTCGATAGGCATTTCAGATATAGGTGTCGATAGGCATTTCAGATATAGGTGCCGATAGGCATTTCAGATATAGTTGCCGATTGGCATTTTAAAAATAGGTGCCGATAGGCATTTCAGATATAGAAGCCGATAGGCATTTCAAATATAGGTGACGATAGGCATTCCAGATATAGTTGCCGATAGGCATTTCAAATATAGGTGCTGATAGGCATTTCAGATGTAGTTTCCGATAGGCATTTCAAAAATAGGTGTCGATATGCATTTCAGATATAGGTGTCGATAGGCATTTCAGATATAGGTGTCGATAGGCATTTCAGATATAGGTGTCGATAGGCATTTCAGATATAGGTGCCGATAGGCATTTCAGATATAGTTGCCGATTGGCATTTTAAAAATAGGTGCCGATAGGCATTTCAGATATAGAAGCCGATAGGCATTTCAAATATAGGTGCCGATAGGCATTCCAGATATGGTTGCCGATAGGCATTCCAGATATGGTTGCCGATAGGCATTTCAAATATAGGTGCTGATAGGCATTTCAGATGTAGTTTCCGATAGGCATTTCAAAAATAGGTGTCGATAGGCATTTCAGATATAGGTGTCGATAGGCATTTCAGATATAGGTGTCGATAGGCATTTCAGATATAGGTGTCGATAGGCATTTCAGATATAGGTGTCGATAGGCATTTCAGATATAGGTGTCGATAGGCATTTCAGATATAGGTGTCGATAGGCATTTCAGATATAGGTGTCGATAGGCATTTCAGATATAGGTGCCGATAGGCATTTCAGATATAGTTGCCGATTGGCATTTTAAAAATAGGTGCCGATAGGCATTTCAGATATAGAAGCCGATAGGCATTTCAAATATAGGTGCCGATAGGCATTCCAGATATGGTTGCCGATAGGCATTTCAAATATAGGTGCTGATAGGCATTTCAGATTTAGTTTCCGATAGGCATTTCAAAAATAGGTGTCGATAGGCATTTCAGATATAGGTGTCGATAGGCATTTCAGTTATAGGTGTCGATAGGCATTTCAGATATAGGTGTCGATAGGCATTTCAGATATAGGTGTCGATAGGCATTTCAGATATAGGTGTCGATAGGCATTTCAGATATAGGTGTCGATAGGCATTTTAGATATAGGTGTCGATAGGCATTTCAGATATAGGTGTCGATAGGCATTTCAGATATAGGTGCCGATAGGCATTTCAGATATAGTTGCCGATTGGCATTTTAAAAATAGGTGCCGATAGGCATTTCAGATATAGAAGCCGATAGGCATTTCAAATATAGGTGCCGATAGGCATTCCAGATATGGTTGCCGATAGGTATTTCAAATATAGGTGCTGATAGGCATTTCAGATGTAGTTTCCGATAGGCATTTCAAAAATAGGTGTCGATAGGCATTTCAGATATAGCTGTCGATAGGCATTTCAGATATAGGTGTCGATAGGCATTTCAGATATAGGTGTCGATAGGCATTTCAGATATAGGTGTCGATAGGCATTTCAGATATAGGTGTCGATAGGCATTTCAGATATAGGTGTCGATAGGCATTACAGATATAGGTGTCGATAGGCATTTCAGATATAGGTGTCGATAGGCATTTCAGATATAGGTGCCGATAGGCATTTCAGATATAGTTGCCGATTGGCATTTTAAAAATAGGTGCCGATAGGTATTTCAGATATAGAAGCCGATAGACATTTCAAATATAGGTGCCGATAGGTATTCCAGATATGGTTGCCGATAGGCATTTCAAATATAGGTGCTGATAGGCATTTCAGATGTAGTTTCCGATAGGCATTACAAAAATAGGTGTCGATAGGCATTTCAGATATAGGTGTCGATAGGCATTTCAGATATAGGTGTCGATAGGCATTTCAGATATAGGTGTCGATAGGCATTTCAGATATAGGTGTCGATAGGCATTTCAGATATAGGTGTCGATAGGCATTTCAGATATAGGTGTCGATAGGCATTTCAGATATAGGTGTCGATAGGCATTTCAGATATAGGTGCCGATAGGCATTTCAGATATAGTTGCCGATTGGCATTTTAAAAATAGGTGCCGATAGGCATTTCAGATATAGAAGCCGATAGGCATTTCAAATATAGGTGCCGATTGGCATTCCAGATATGGTTGCCGATAGGCATTTCAAATATAGGTGCTGATAGGCATTTCAGATGTAGTTTCCGATAGGCATTTCAAAAATAGGTGTCGATAGGCATTTCAGATATAGGTGTCGATAGGCATATCAGATATAGGTGTCGATAGGCATTTCAGATATAGGTGTCGATAGGCATTTCAGATATAGGTGTCGATAGGCATTTCAGATATAGGTGTCGATAGGCATTTCAGATATAGGTGTCGATAGGCATTTCAGATATAGGTGTCGATAGGCATTTCAGATATAGGTGCCGATAGGCATTTCAGATATAGTTGCCGATTGGCATTTTAAAAATAGGTGCCGATAGGCATTTCAGATATAGAAGCCGATAGGCATTTCAAATATAGATGCCGATAGGCATTTCCAGATATGGTTGCCGATAGGCATTTCAAATATAGGTCCTGATAGGCATTTCAGATGTAGTTTCCGATAGGCATATCAAAAATAGGTGTCGATAGGCATTTCAGATATAGGTGTCGATAGGCATTTCAGATATAGGTGTCGATAGGCATTTCAGATATAGGTGTCGATAGGCATTTCAGTTATAGGTGTCGATAGGCATTTCAGATATAGGTGTCGATAGGCATTTCAGATATAGGTGTCGATAGGCATTTCAGATATAGGTGTCGATAGGCATTTCAGATATAGGTGTCGATAGGCATTTCAGATATAGGTGCCGATAGGCATTTCAGATATAGTTGCCGATTGGCATTTTAAAAATAGGTGCCGATAGGCATTTCAGATATAGAAGCCGATAGGCATTTCAAATATAGGTGCCGATAGGCATTCCAGATATGGTTGCCGATAGGCATTTCAAATATAGGTGCTGATAGGCATTTTAGATGTAGTTTCCGATAGGCATTTCAAAAATAGGTGTCGATAGGCATTTCAGATATAGGTGTCGATAGGCATTTCAAAAATAGGTGTCGATAGGCATTTCAGATATAGGTGTCGATAGGCATTTCAGATATAGGTGTCGATAGGCATTTCAGATATAGGTGTCGATAGGCATTTCAGATATAGGTGTCGATAGGCATTTCAGATATAGGTGTCGATAGGCATTTCAGATATAGGTGTCGATAGGCATTTCAGATATAGGTGTCGATAGGCATTTCAGATATAGGTGTCGATAGGCATTTCAGATATAGTTGCCGATTGGCATTTTAAAAATAGGTGCCGATAGGCATTTTAGATATAGAAGCCGATAGGCATTTCAAATATAGGTGCCGATAGGCATTCCAGATATGGTTGCCGATAGGCATTTCAAATATAGGTGCTGATAGGCATTTCAGATGTAGTTTCCGATAGGCATTTCAAAAATAGGTGTCGATAGGCATTTCAGATAAAGGTGTCGATAGGCATTTCAGATATAGGTGTCGATAGGCATTTCAGATATAGGTGTCGATAGGCATTTCAGATATAGGTGTCGATAGGCATTTCAGATATAGGTGTCGATAGGCATTTCAGATATAGGTGCCGATTGGCATTTTAAAAATAGGTGCCGATAAGCATTTCAGATATAGAAGCCGATAGGCATTTCAAATATAGGTGCCGATAGGCATTCCAGATATGGTTGCCGATAGGCATTTCAAATATAGGTGCTGATAGGCATTTCAGATGTAGTTTCCGATAGGCATTTCAAAAATAGGTGTCGATAGGCATTTCAGATATAGGTGTCGATAGGCATTTCAGATATAGGTGTCGATAGGCATTTCAGATATAGGTGTCGATAGGCATTTCAGATATAGGTGTCGATAGGCATTTCAGATATAGGTGTCGATAGGCATTTCAGATATAGGTGTCGATAGGCATTTCAGATATAGGTGTCGATAGGCATTTCAGATATAGGTGTCGATAGGCATTTCAGATATAGGTGTCGATAGGCATTACAGATATAGGTGTCGATAGGCATTTCAGATATAGGTGTCGATAGGCATTTCAGATATAGGTGTCGATAGGCATTTCAGATATAGGTGCCGATAGGCATTTCAGATATAGGTGCCGATAGGCATTTCAGATATAGTTGCCGATTGGCATTTTAAAAATAGGTGCCGATAGGCATTTCAGATATAGAAGCCGATAGGCATTTCAAATATAGGTGCCGATAGGCATTCCAGATATGGTTGCCGATAGGCATTTCAAATATAAGTGCTGATAGGCATTTCAGATGTAGTTTCCGATAGGCATTTCAAAAATAGGTGTCGATAGGCATTTCAGATATAGGTGTCGATAGGCATTTCAGATATAGGTGTCGATAGGCATTTCAGATATAGGTGTCGATAGGCATTTCAGATATAGGTGTCGATAGGCATTTCAGAAATAGGTGTCGATAGGCATTTTAGATATAGGTGTCGATAGGCATTTCAGATATAGGTGTCGATAGGCATTTCAGATATAGGTGCCGATAGGCATTTCAGATATAGTTGCCGATTGGCATTTTAAAAATAGGTGCCGATAGGCATTTCAGATATAGAAGCCGATAGGCATTTCAAATATAGGTGCCGATAGGCATTCCAGATATGGTTGCCGATAGGCATTTCAAATATAGGTGCTGATAGGCATTTCAGATGTAGTTTCCGATAGGCATTTCAAAAATCGGGTCGATAGGCATTTCAGATATAGGTGTCGATAGGCATTTCAGATATAGGTGTCGATAGGCATTTCAGATATAGGTGCCGATAGGCATTTCAGATACAGTTGCCGATTGGCATTTTAAAAATAGGTGCCGATAGGCATTTCAGATATAGAAGCCGATAGGCATTTCAAATATAGGTGCCGATAGGCATTCCAGATATGGTTGCCGATAGGCATTTCAAATATAGGTGCTGATAGGCTTTTCAGATGTAGTTTCCGATAGGCATTTCAAAAATAGGTGTCGATAGGCATTTCAGATATAGGTGTCGATAGGCATTTCAGATATAGGTGTCGATAGGCATTTCAGATATAGGTGTCGATAGGCATTTCAGATATAGGTGTCGATAGGCATTTCAGATATAGGTGTCGATAGGCATTTCAGATATAGGTGTCGATAGGCATTTCAGATATAGGTGTCGATAGGAATTTCAGATTTAGGTGCCGATAGGCATTTCAGATATAGTTGCCGATTGGCATTTTAAAAATAGGTGCCGATAGGCATTTCAGATATAGAAGCCGATAGGCATTTCAAATATAGGTGCCGATAGGCATTCCAGATATGGTTGCCGATAGGCATTTCAAATATAGGTGCTGATAGGCATTTCAGATGTAGTTTCCGATAGGCATTTCAAAAATAGGTGTCGATAGGCATTTCAGATATAGGTGTCGATAGGCATTTCAGATATAAGTGTCGATAGGCATTTCAGATATAAGTGTCGATAGGCATTTCAGATATAGGTGTCGATAGGCATTTCAGATATAGGTGTCGATAGGCATTTCAGATATAGGTGTCGATAGGCATTTCAGATATAGGTGTCGATAGGCATTTCAGATATAGGTGCCGATAGGCATTTCAGATATAGTTGCCGATTGGCATTTTAAAAATAGGTGCCGATAGGCATTTCAGATATAGAAGCCGATAGGCATTTCAAATATAGGTGGCGATAGGTATTCCAGATATGGTTGCCGATAGGCATTTCAAATATAGGTGCTGATAGGCATTTCAGATGTAGTTTCCGATAGGCATTTCAAAAATAGGTGTCGATAGGCATTTCAGATATAGGTGTCGATAGGCATTTCAGATATAGGTGTCGATAGGCATTTCAGTTATAGGTGTCGATAGGCATTTCAGATATAGGTGTCGATAGGCATTTCAGATATAGGTGTCGATAGGCATTTCAGATATAGGTGTCGATAGGCATTTCAGATATAGGTGTCGATAGGCATTTCAGATATAGGTGTCGATAGGCATTTCAGATATAGGTGTCGATAGGCATTTCAGATATAGGTGCCGATAGGCATTTCAGATATAGTTGCCGATTGGCATTTTAAAAATAGGTGCCGATAGGCATTTCAGATATAGAAGCCGATAGGCATTTCAAATATAGGTGCCGATAGGTATTCCAGATATGGTTGCCGATAGGCATTTCAAATATAGGTGCTGATAGGCATTTCAGATGTAGTTTCCGATAGGCATTACAAAAATAGGTGTCGATAGGCATTTCAGATATAGGTGTCGATAGGCATTTCAGATATAGGTGTCGATAGGCATTTCAGATATAGGTGTCGATAGGCATTTCAGATATAGGTGTCGATAGGCATTTCAGATATAGGTGCCGATAGGCATTTCAGATATAGTTGCCGATTGGCATTTTAAAAATAGGTGCCGATAGGCATTTCAGATATAGAAGCCGATAGGCATTTCAAATATAGGTGCCGATAGGCATTCCAGATATGGTTGCCGATAGGCATTTCAAATATAGGTGCTGATAGGCATTTCAGATGTAGTTTCCGATAGGCATTTCAAAAATAGGTGTCGATAGGCATTTCAGATATAGGTGTCGATAGGCAATTCAGATATAGGTGTCGATAGGCATTTCAGATATAGGTGTCGATAGGCATTTCAGATATAGGTGTCGATAGGCATTTCAGATATAGGTGTCGATAGGCATTTCAGATATAGGTGTCGATAGGCATTTCAGATATAGGTGCCGATAGGCATTTCAGATATAGTTGCCGATTGGCATTTTAAAAATAGGTGCCGATAGGCATTTCAGATATAGAAGCCGATAGGCATTTCAAATATAGGTGCCGATAGGCATTCCAGATATGGTTGCCGATAGGCATTTCAAATATAGGTGCTGGTAGGCATTTCAGATTTAGTTTCCGATAGGCATTTCAAAAATAAGTGTCGATAGGCATTTCAGATATAGGTGTCGATAGGCATTTCAGTTATAGGTGTCGATAGGCATTTCAGATATAGGTGTCGATAGGCATTTCAGATATAGGTGTCGATAGGCATTTCAGATATAGGTGTCGATAGGCATTTCAGATATAGGTGTCGATAGGCATTTGAGATATAGGTGTCGATAGGCATTTCAGATATAGGTGTCGATAGGCATTTCAGATATAGGTGCCGATAGGCATTTCAGATATAGTTGCCGATTGGCATTTTAAAAATAGGTGCCGATAGGCATTTCAGATATAGAAGCCGATAGGCATTTCAAATATAGGTGCCGATAGGCATTCCAGATATGGTTGCCGATAGGCATTTCAAATATAGGTGCTGATAGGCATTTCAGATGTGGTTTCCGATAGGCATTTCAAAAATAGGTGTCGATAGGCATTTCAGATATAGCTGTCGATAGGCATTTCAGATATAGGTGTCGATAGGCATTTCAGATATAGGTGTCGATAGGCATTTCAGATATAGGTGTCGATAGGCATTTCAGATATAGGTGTCGATAGGCATTTCAGATATAGGTGTCGATAGGCATTTCAGATATAGGTGTCGATAGGCATTTCAGATATAGGTGTCGATAGGCATTTCAGATATAGGTGCCGATAAGCATTTCAGATATAGTTGCCGATTGGCATTTTAAAAATAGGTGCCGATAGGCATTTCAGATATAGAAGCCGATAGACATTTCAAATATAGGTGCCGATAGGTATTCCAGATATGGTTGCCGATAGGCATTTCAAATATAGGTGCTGATAGGCATTTCAGATGTAGTTTCCGATAGGCATTACAAAAATAGGTGTCGATAGGCATTTCAGATATAGGTGTCGATAGGCATTTCAGATATAGGTGTCGATAGGCATTTCAGATATAGGTGTCGATAGGCATTTCAGATATAGGTGTCGATAGGCATTTCAGATATAGGTGTCGATAGGCATTTCAGATATAGGTGTCGATAGGCATTTCAGATATAGGTGTCGATAGGCATTTCAGATATAGGTGCCGATAGGCATTTCAGATATAGTTGCCGATTGGCATTTTAAAAATAGGTGTCGATAGGCATTTCAGATATAGAAGCCGATAGGCATTTCAAATATAGGTGCCGATTGGCATTCCAGATATGGTTGCCGATAGGCATTTCAAATATAGGTGCTGATAGGCATTTCAGATGTAGTTTCCGATAGGCATTTCAAAAATAGGTGTCGATAGGCATTTCAGATATAGGTGTCGATAGGCATATCAGATATAGGTGTCGATAGGCATTTCAGATATAGGTGTCGATAGGCATTTCAGATATAGGTGTCGATAGGCATTTCAGATATAGGTGTCGATAGGCATTTCAGATATAGGTGTCGATAGCCATTTCAGATATAGGTGTCGATAGGCATTTCAGATATAGGTGCCGATAGGCATTTCAGATATAGTTGCCGATTGGCATTTTAAAAATAGGTACCGATAGGCATTTCAGATATAGAAGCTGATAGGCATTTCAAATATAGATGCCGATAGGCATTTCCAGATATGGTTGCCGATAGGCATTTCAAATATAGGTGCTGATAGGCATTTCAGATGTAGTTTCCGATAGGCATATCAAAAATAGGTGTCGATAGGCATTTCAGATATAGGTGTCGATAGGCATTTCAGATATATTTCAGATATAGGTGTCGATAGGCATTTCAGATATAGGTGTCGATAGGCATTTCAGATATAGGTGTCGATAGGCATTTCAGATATAGGTGCCGATAGGCATTTCAGATATAGTTGCCGATTGGCATTTTAAAAATAGGTGCCGATAGGCATTTTAGATATAGAAGCCGATAGGCATTTCAAATATAGGTGCCGATAGGCATTCCAGATATGGTTGCCGATAGGCATTTCAAATATAGGTGCTGATAGGCATTTCAGATTTAGTTTCCGATAGGCATTTCAAAAATAGGTGTCGATAGGCATTTCAGATATAGGTGTCGATAGGCATTTCAGATATAGGTGTCGATAGGCATTTCAGATATAGGTGTCGATAGGCATTTCAGATATAGGTGTCGATAGGCATTTCAGATATAGGTGTCGATAGGCATTTCAGATATACGTGTCGATAGGCATTTCAGATATAGGTGTCGATAGGCATTTCAGATATAGGTGCCGATAGGCATTTCAGATATAGTTGCCGATTGGCATTTTAAAAATAGGTGCTGATATGCATTTCAGATATAGAAGCCGATAGGCATTTCAAATATAGGTGCCGATAGGCATTCCAGATATGGTTGCCGATAGGCATTTCAAATATAGGTGCTGATAGGCATTTCAGATGTAGTTTCCGATAGGCATTTCAAAAATAGGTGTCGATAGGCATTTCGATATAGGTGTCGATAGGCATTTCAGATATAGGTGTCGATAGGCATTTCAGATATAGGTGTCGATAGGCATTTCAGATATAGGTGTCGATAGGCATTTCAGATATAGGTGTCGATAGGCATTTCAGATATAGGTGTTGATAGGCATTTCAGATATAGGTGTCGATAGGCATTTCAGATATAGGTGCCGATAGGCATTTCAGATATAGTTGCCGATTGGCATTTTAAAAATAGGTGCCGATAGGCATTTCAGATATAGAAGCCGATAGGCATTTCAAATATAGGTGCCGATAGGCATTCCAGATATGGTTGCCGATAGGCATTTCAAATATAGGTGCTGATAGGCATTTCAGATGTAGTTTCCGATAGGCATTTCAAAAATAGGTGTCGATAGGCATTTCAGATATAGGTGTCGATAGGCATTTCAGATATAGGTGTCGATAAGCATTTCAGATATAGGTGTCGATAGGCATTTCAGATATAGGTGTCGATAGGCATTTCAGATATAGGTGTCGATAGGCATTTTAGATATAGGTGTCGATAGGCATTTCAGATATAGGTGTCGATAGGCATTTCAGATATAGGTGCCGATAGGCATTTCAGATATAGTTGCCGATTGGCATTTTAAAAATAGGTGCCGATAAGCATTTCAGATATAGAAGCCGATAGGCATTTCAAATATAGGTGCCGATAGGCATTCCAGATATGGTTGCCGATAGGCATTTCAAATATAGGTGCTGATAGGCATTTCAGATGTAGTTTCCGATAGGCATTTCAAAAATAGGTGTCGATAGGCATTTCAGATATAGGTGTCGATAGGCATTTCAGATATAGGTGTCGATAGGCATTTCAGATATAGGTGTCGATAGGCATTTCAGATATAGGTGTCGATAGGCATTTCAGATATAGGTGTCGATAGGCATTTTAGATATAGGTGTCGATAGGCATTTCAGATATAGGTGTCGATAGGCATTTCAGATATAGGTGTCGATAGGCATTTCAGATATAGGTGTCGATAGGCATTTCAGATATAGGTGTCGATAGGCATTTCAGATATAGGTGCCGATAGGCATTTCAGATATAGTTGCCGATTGGCATTTTAAAAATAGGTGCCGATAGGCATTTCAGATATAGAAGCCGATAGGCATTTCAAAAATAGGTGCCGATAGGCATTCCAGATATGGTTCCCGATAGGCATTTTAAATATAGGTGCTGATAGGCATTTCAGATGTAGTTTCCGATAGGCATTTCAAAAATAGGTGTCGATAGGTTTTTCAGATATAAGTGTCGATAGGCATTTCAGATATAGGTGTCGATAGGCATTTCAGATATAGGTGTCGATAGGCATTTCAGATATAGGTGTCGATAGGCATTTCAGATATAGTTGCCGATTGGCATTTTAAAAATAGGTGCCGATAGGCATTTCAGATATAGAAGCGGATAGGCATTTCAAATATAGGTGCCGATAGGCATTCCAGATATGGTTGCCGATAGGCATTTCAAATATAGGTGCTGATAGGCATTTCAGATGAAGTTTCCGATAGGCATTTCAAAAATAGGTGTCGATAGGCATTTCAGATATAGGTGTCGATAGGCATTTCAGATATAGGTGTCGATAGGCATTTCAGAAATAGGTGTCGATAGGCATTTCAGATATAGGTGTCGATAAGCATTTCAGATATAGGTGTCGATAGGCATTTCAGATATAGGTGTCGATAGGCATTTCAGATATAGGTGTCGATAGGCATTTCAGATAAAGGTGTCGATAGGCATTTCAGATATAGGTGTCGATAGGCATTTCAGATATAGGTGTCGATAGGCATTTCAGATATAGGTGTCGATAGGCATTTCAGATATAGGTGTCGATAGGCATTTCAGATATAGGTGCCGATAGGCATTTCAGATATAGTTGCCGATTGGCATTTTAAAAATAGGTGCCGATAGGCATTTCAGATATAGAAGCCGATAGGCATTTCAAATATAGGTGGCGATAGGTATTCCAGATATGGTTGCCGATAGGCATTTCAAATATAGGTGCTGATAGGCATTTCAGATGTAGTTTCCGATAGGCATTTCAAAAATAGGTGTCGATAGGCATTTCAGATATAGGTGTCGATAGGCATTTCAGATATAGGTGTCGATAGGCATTTCAGTTATAGGTGTCGATAGGCATTTCAGATATAGGTGTCGATAGGCATTTCAGATATAGGTGTCGATAGGCATTTCAGATATAGGTGTCGATAGGCATTTCAGATATAGGTGTCGATAGGCATTTCAGATATAGGTGTCGATAGGCATTTCAGATATAGGTGTCGATAGGCATTTCAGATATAGGTGCCGATAGGCATTTCAGATATAGTTGCCGATTGGCATTTTAAAAATAGGTGCCGATAGGCATTTCAGATATAGAAGCCGATAGGCATTTCAAATATAGGTGCCGATAGGTATTCCAGATATGGTTGCCGATAGGCATTTCAAATATAGGTGCTGATAGGCATTTCAGATGTAGTTTCCGATAGGCATTACAAAAATAGGTGTCGATAGGCATTTCAGATATAGGTGTCGATAGGCATTTCAGATATAGGTGTCGATAGGCATTTCAGATATAGGTGTCGATAGGCATTTCAGATATAGGTGTCGATAGGCATTTCAGATATAGGTGTCGATAGGCATTTCAGATATAGGTGTCGATAGGCATTTCAGATATAGGTGTCGATAGGCATTTCAGATATAGGTGCCGATAGGCATTTCAGATATAGTTGCCGATTGGCATTTTAAAAATAGGTGCCGATAGGCATTTCAGATATAGAAGCCGATAGGCATTTCAAATATAGGTGCCGATAGGCATTCCAGATATGGTTGCCGATAGGCATTTCAAATATAGGTGCTGATAGGCATTTCAGATGTAGTTTCCGATAGGCATTTCAAAAATAGGTGTCGATAGGCATTTCGATATAGGTGTCGATAGGCATTTCAGATATAGGTGTCGATAGGCATTTCAGATATAGGTGTCGATAGGCATTTCAGATATAGGTGTCGATAGGCATTTCAGATATAGGTGTCGATAGGCATTTCAGATATAGGTGTTGATAGGCATTTCAGATATAGGTGTCGATAGGCATTTCAGATATAGGTGCCGATAGGCATTTCAGATATAGTTGCCGATTGGCATTTTAAAAATAGGTGCCGATAGGCATTTCAGATATAGAAGCCGATAGGCATTTCAAATATAGGTGCCGATAGGCATTCCAGATATGGTTGCCGATAGGCATTTCAAATATAGGTGCTCATAGGCATTTCAGATGTAGTTTCCGATAGGCATTTCAAAAATAGGTGTCGATAGGCATTTCAGATATAGGTGTCGATAGGCATTTCAGATATAGGTGTCGATAAGCATTTCAGATATAGGTGTCGATAGGCATTTCAGATATAGGTGTCGATAGGCATTTCAGATATAGGTGTCGATAGGCATTTTAGATATAGGTGTCGATAGGCATTTCAGATATAGGTGTCGATAGGCATTTCAGATATAGGTGCCGATAGGCATTTCAGATATAGTTGCCGATTAGCATTTTAAAAATAGGTGCCGATAAGCATTTCAGATATAGAAGCCGATAGGCATTTCAAATATAGGTGCCGATAGGCATTCCAGATATGGTTGCCGATAGGCATTTCAAATATAGGTGCTGATAGGCATTTCAGATGTAGTTTCCGATAGGCATTTCAAAAATAGGTGTCGATAGGCATTTCAGATATAGGTGTCGATAGGCATTTCAGATATAGGTGTCGATAGGCATTTCAGATATAGGTGTCGATAGGCATTTCAGATATAGGTGTCGATAGGCATTTCAGATATAGGTGTCGATAGGCATTTTAGATATAGGTGTCGATAGGCATTTCAGATATAGGTGTCGATAGGCATTTCAGATATAGGTGTCGATAGGCATTTCAGATATAGGTGTCGATAGGCATTTCAGATATAGGTGTCGATAGGCATTTCAGATATAGGTGCCGATAGGCATTTCAGATATAGTTGCCGATTGGCATTTTAAAAATAGGTGCCGATAGGCATTTCAGATATAGAAGCCGATAGGCATTTCAAAAATAGGTGCCGATAGGCATTCCAGATATGGTTCCCGATAGGCATTTTAAATATAGGTGCTGATAGGCATTTCAGATGTAGTTTCCGATAGGCATTTCAAAAATAGGTGTCGATAGGTTTTTCAGATATAAGTGTCGATAGGCATTTCAGATATAGGTGTCGATAGGCATTTCAGATATAGGTGTCGATAGGCATTTCAGATATAGGTGTCGATAGGCATTTCAGATATAGTTGCCGATTGGCATTTTAAAAATAGGTGCCGATAGGCATTTCAGATATAGAAGCGGATAGGCATTTCAAATATAGGTGCCGATAGGCATTCCAGATATGGTTGCCGATAGGCATTTCAAATATAGGTGCTGATAGGCATTTCAGATGAAGTTTCCGATAGGCATTTCAAAAATAGGTGTCGATAGGCATTTCAGATATAGGTGTCGATAGGCATTTCAGATATAGGTGTCGATAGGCATTTCAGAAATAGGTGTCGATAGGCATTTCAGATATAGGTGTCGATAAGCATTTCAGATATAGGTGTCGATAGGCATTTCAGATATAGGTGTCGATAGGCATTTCAGATATAGGTGTCGATAGGCATTTCAGATAAAGGTGTCGATAGGCATTTCAGATATAGGTGTCGATAGGCATTTCAGATATAGGTGTCGATAGGCATTTCAGATATAGGTGTCGATAGGCATTTCAGATATAGGTGTCGATAGGCATTTCAGATATAGGTGCCGATAGGCATTTCAGATATAGTTGCCGATTGGCATTTTAAAAATAGGTGCCGATAGGCATTTCAGATATAGAAGCCGATAGGCATTTCAAATATAGGTGGCGATAGGTATTCCAGATATGGTTGCCGATAGGCATTTCAAATATAGGTGCTGATAGGCATTTCAGATGTAGTTTCCGATAGGCATTTCAAAAATAGGTGTCGATAGGCATTTCAGATATAGGTGTCGATAGGCATTTCAGATATAGGTGTCGATAGGCATTTCAGTTATAGGTGTCGATAGGCATTTCAGATATAGGTGTCGATAGGCATTTCAGATATAGGTGTCGATAGGCATTTCAGATATAGGTGTCGATAGGCATTTCAGATATAGGTGTCGATAGGCATTTCAGATATAGGTGTCGATAGGCATTTCAGATATAGGTGTCGATAGGCATTTCAGATATAGGTGCCGATAGGCATTTCAGATATAGTTGCCGATTGGCATTTTAAAAATAGGTGCCGATAGGCATTTCAGATATAGAAGCCGATAGGCATTTCAAATATAGGTGCCGATAGGTATTCCAGATATGGTTGCCGATAGGCATTTCAAATATAGGTGCTGATAGGCATTTCAGATGTAGTTTCCGATAGGCATTACAAAAATAGGTGTCGATAGGCATTTCAGATATAGGTGTCGATAGGCATTTCAGATATAGGTGTCGATAGGCATTTCAGATATAGGTGTCGATAGGCATTTCAGATATAGGTGTCGATAGGCATTTCAGATATAGGTGTCGATAGGCATTTCAGATATAGGTGTCGATAGGCATTTCAGATATAGGTGTCGATAGGCATTTCAGATATAGGTGCCGATAGGCATTTCAGATATAGTTGCCGATTGGCATTTTAAAAATAGGTGCCGATAGGCATTTCAGATATAGAAGCCGATAGGCATTTCAAATATAGGTGCCGATAGGCATTCCAGATATGGTTGCCGATAGGCATTTCAAATATAGGTGCTGATAGGCATTTCAGATGTAGTTTCCGATAGGCATTTCAAAAATAGGTGTCGATAGGCATTTCAGATATAGGTGTCGATAGGCAATTCAGATATAGGTGTCGATAGGCATTTCAGATATAGGTGTCGATAGGCATTTCAGATATAGGTGTCGATAGGCATTTCAGATATAGTTGTCGATAGGCATTTCAGATATAGGTGTCGATAGGCATTTCAGATATAGGTGCCGATAGGCATTTCAGATATAGTTGCCGATTGGCATTTTAAAAATAGGTGCCGATAGGCATTTCAGATATAGAAGCCGATAGGCATTTCAAATATAGGTGCCGATAGGCATTCCAGATATGGTTGCCGATAGGCATTTCAAATATAGGTGCTGATAGGCATTTCAGATTTAGTTTCCGATAGGCATTTCAAAAATAGGTGTCGATAGGCATTTCAGATATAGGTGTCGATAGGCATTTCAGTTATAGGTGTCGATAGGCATTTCAGATATAGGTGTCGATAGGCATTTCAGATATAGGTGTCGATAGGCATTTCAGATATAGGTGTCGATAGGCATTTCAGATATAGGTGTCGATAGGCATTTGAGATATAGGTGTCGATAGGCATTTCAGATATAGGTGTCGATAGGCATTTCAGATATAGGTGCCGATAGGCATTTCAGATATAGTTGCCGATTGGCATTTTAAAAATAGGTGCCGATAGGCATTTCAGATATAGAAGCCGATAGGCATTTCAAATATAGGTGCCGATAGGCATTCCAGATATGGTTGCCGATAGGCATTTCAAATATAGGTGCTGATAGGCATTTCAGATGTGGTTTCCGATAGGCATTTCAAAAATAGGTGTCGATAGGCATTTCAGATATAGCTGTCGATAGGCATTTCAGATATAGGTGTCGATAGGCATTTCAGATATAGGTGTCGATAGGCATTTCAGATATAGGTGTCGATAGGCATTTCAGATATAGGTGTCGATAGGCATTTCAGATATAGGTGTCGATAGGCATTTCAGATATAGGTGTCGATAGGCATTTCAGATATAGGTGTCGATAGGCATTTCAGATATAGGTGCCGATAAGCATTTCAGATATAGTTGCCGATTGGCATTTTAAAAATAGGTGCCGATAGGCATTTCAGATATAGAAGCCGATAGACATTTCAAATATAGGTGCCGATAGGTATTCCAGATATGGTTGCCGATAGGCATTTCAAATATAGGTGCTGATAGGCATTTCAGATGTAGTTTCCGATAGGCATTACAAAAATAGGTGTCGATAGGCATTTCAGATATAGGTGTCGATAGGCATTTCAGATATAGGTGTCGATAGGCATTTCAGATATAGGTGTCGATAGGCATTTCAGATATAGGTGTCGATAGGCATTTCAGATATAGGTGTCGATAGGCATTTCAGATATAGGTGTCGATAGGCATTTCAGATATAGGTGTCGATAGGCATTTCAGATATAGGTGCCGATAGGCATTTCAGATATAGTTGCCGATTGGCATTTTAAAAATAGGTGTCGATAGGCATTTCAGATATAGAAGCCGATAGGCATTTCAAATATAGGTGCCGATTGGCATTCCAGATATGGTTGCCGATAGGCATTTCAAATATAGGTGCTGATAGGCATTTCAGATGTAGTTTCCGATAGGCATTTCAAAAATAGGTGTCGATAGGCATTTCAGATATAGGTGTCGATAGGCATATTAGATATAGGTGTCGATAGGCATTTCAGATATAGGTGTCGATAGGCATTTCAGATATAGGTGTCGATAGGCATTTCAGATATAGGTGTCGATAGGCATTTCAGATATAGGTGTCGATAGGCATTTCAGATATAGGTGTCGATAGGCATTTCAGATATAGGTGCCGATAGGCATTTCAGATATAGTTGCCGATTGGCATTTTAAAAATAGGTACCGATAGGCATTTCAGATATAGAAGCTGATAGACATTTCAAATATAGATGCCGATAGGCATTTCCAGATATGGTTGCCGATAGGCATTTCAAATATAGGTGCTGATAGGCATTTCAGATGTAGTTTCCGATAGGCATATCAAAAATAGGTGTCGATAGGCATTTCAGATATAGGTGTCGATAGGCATTTCAGATATAGGTGTCGATAGGCATTTCAGATATAGGTGTCGATAGGCATTTCAGATATAGGTGTCGATAGGCATTTCAGATATAGGTGTCGATAGGCATTTCAGATATAGGTGTCGATAGGCATTTCAGATATAGGTGCCGATAGGCATTTCAGATATAGTTGCCGATTGGCATTTTAAAAATAGGTGCCGATAGGCATTTCAGATATAGAAGCCGATAGGCATTTCAAATATAGGTGGCGATAGGTATTCCAGATATGGTTGCCGATAGGCATTTCAAATATAGGTGCTGATAGGCATTTCAGATGTAGTTTCCGATAGGCATTTCAAAAATAGGTGTCGATAGGCATTTCAGATATAGGTGTCGATAGGCATTTCAGATATAGGTGTCGATAGGCATTTCAGTTATAGGTGTCGATAGGCATTTCAGATATAGGTGTCGATAGGCATTTCAGATATAGGTGTCGATAGGCATTTCAGATATAGGTGTCGATAGGCATTTCAGATATAGGTGTCGATAGGAATTTCAGATATAGGTGTCGATAGGCATTTCAGATATAGGTGTCGATAGGCATTTCAGATATAGGTGCCGATAGGCATTTCAGATATAGTTGCCGATTGGCATTTTAAAAATAGGTGCCGATAGGCATTTCAGATATAGAAGCCGATAGGCATTTCAAATATAGGTGCCGATAGGTATTCCAGATATGGTTGCCGATAGGCATTTCAAATATAGGTGCTGATAGGCATTTCAGATGTAGTTTCCGATAGGCATTACAAAAATAGGTGTCGATAGGCATTTCAGATATAGGTGTCGATAGGCATTTCAGATATAGGTGTCGATAGGCATTTCAGATATAGGTGTCGATAGGCATTTCAGATATAGGTGTCGATAGGCATTTCAGATATAGGTGTCGATAGGCATTTCAGATATAGGTGTCGATAGGCATTTCAGATATAGGTGTCGATAGGCATTTCAGATATAGGTGCCGATAGGCATTTCAGATATAGTTGCCGATTGGCATTTTAAAAATAGGTGCCGATAGGCATTTCAGATATAGAAGCCGATAGGCATTTCAAATATAGGTGCCGATAGGCATTCCAGATATGGTTGCCGATAGGCATTTCAAATATAGGTGCTGATAGGCATTTCAGATGTAGTTTCCGATAGGCATTTCAAAAATAGGTGTCGATTGGCATTTCAGATATAGGTGTCGATAGGCAATTCAGATATAGGTGTCGATAGGCATTTCAGATATAGGTGTCGATAGGCATTTCAGATATAGGTGTCGATAGGCATTTCAGATATAGGTGTCGATAGGCATTTCAGATATAGGTGTCGATAGGCATTTCAGATATAGGTGCCGATAGGCATTTCAGATATAGTTGCCGATTGGCATTTTAAAAATAGGTGCCGATAGGCATTTCAGATATAGAAGCCGATAGGCATTTCAAATATAGGTGCCGATAGGCATTCCAGATATGGTTGCCGATAGGCATTTCAAATATAGGTGCTGATAGGCATTTCAGATTTAGTTTCCGATAGGCATTTCAAAAATAGGTGTCGATAGGCATTTCAGATATAGGTGTCGATAGGCATTTCAGTTATAGGTGTCGATAGGCATTTCAGATATAGGTGTCGATAGGCATTTCAGATATAGGTGTCGATAGGCATTTCAGATATAGGTGTCGATAGGCATTTCAGATATAGGTGTCGATAGGCATTTGAGATATAGGTGTCGATAGGCATTTCAGATATAGGTGTCGATAGGCATTTCAGATATAGGTGCCGATAGGCATTTCAGATATAGTTGCCGATTGGCATTTTAAAAATAGGTGCCGATAGGCATTTCAGATATAGAACCCGATAGGCATTTCAAATATAGGTGCCGATAGGCATTCCAGATATGGTTGCCGATAGGCATTTCAAATATAGGTGCTGATAGGCATTTCAGATGTGGTTTCCGATAGGCATTTCAAAAATAGGTGTCGATAGGCATTTCAGATATAGCTGTCGATAGGCATTTCAGATATAGGTGTCGATAGGCATTTCAGATATAGGTGTCGATAGGCATTTCAGATATAGGTGTCGATAGGCATTTCAGATATAGGTGTCGATAGGCATTTCAGATATAGGTGTCGATAGGCATTTCAGATATAGGTGTCGATAGGCATTTCAGATATAGGTGTCGATAGGCATTTCAGATATAGGTGCCGATAAGCATTTCAGATATAGTTGCCGATTGGCATTTTAAAAATAGGTGCCGATAGGCATTTCAGATATAGAAGCCGATAGACATTTCAAATATAGGTGCCGATAGGTATTCCAGATATGGTTGCCGATAGGCATTTCAAATATAGGTGCTGATAGGCATTTCAGATGTAGTTTCCGATAGGCATTACAAAAATAGGTGTCGATAGGCATTTCAGATATAGGTGTCGATAGGCATTTCAGATATAGGTGTCGATAGGCATTTCAGATATAGGTGTCGATAGGCATTTCAGATATAGGTGTCGATAGGCATTTCAGATATAGGTGTCGATAGGCATTTCAGATATAGGTGTCGATAGGCATTTCAGATATAGGTGTCGATAGGCATTTCAGATATAGGTGTCGATAGGCATTTCAGATATAGGTGCCGATAGGCATTTCAGATATAGTTGCCGATTGGCATTTTAAAAATAGGTGTCGATAGGCATTTCAGATATAGAAGCCGATAGGCATTTCAAATATAGGTGCCGATTGGCATTCCAGATATGGTTGCCGATAGGCATTTCAAATATAGGTGCTGATAGGCATTTCAGATGTAGTTTCCGATAGGCATTTCAAAAATAGGTGTCGATAGGCATTTCAGATATAGGTGTCGATAGGCATATTAGATATAGGTGTCGATAGGCATTTCAGATATAGGTGTCGATAGGCATTTCAGATATAGGTGTCGATAGGCATTTCAGATATAGGTGTCGATAGGCATTTCAGATATAGGTGTCGATAGGCATTTCAGATATAGGTGTCGATAGGCATTTCAGATATAGGTGCCGATAGGCATTTCAGATATAGTTGCCGATTGGCATTTTAAAAATAGGTACCGATAGGCATTTCAGATATAGAAGCTGATAGGCATTTCAAATATAGATGCCGATAGGCATTTCCAGATATGGTTGCCGATAGGCATTTCAAATATAGGTGCTGATAGGCATTTCAGATGTAGTTTCCGATAGGCATATCAAAAATAGGTGTCGATAGGCATTTCAGATATAGGTGTCGATAGGCATTTCAGATATAGGTGTCGATAGGCATTTCAGATATAGGTGTCGATAGGCATTTCAGATATAGGTGTCGATAGGCATTTCAGATATAGGTGTCGATAGGCATTTCAGATATAGGTGCCGATAGGCATTTCAGATATAGTTGCCGATTGGCATTTTAAAAATAGGTGCCGATAGGCATTTTAGATATAGAAGCCGATAGGCATTTCAAATATAGGTGCCGATAGGCATTCCAGATATGGTTGCCGATAGGCATTTCAAATATAGGTGCTGATAGGCATTTCAGATTTAGTTTCCGATAGGCATTTCAAAAATAGGTGTCGATAGGCATTTCAGATATAGGTGTCGATAGGCATTTCAGATATAGGTGTCGATAGGCATTTCAGATATAGGTGTCGATAGGCATTTCAGATATAGGTGTCGATAGGCATTTCAGATATAGGTGTCGATAGGCATTTCAGATATACGTGTCGATAGGCATTTCAGATATAGGTGTCGATAGGCATTTCAGATATAGGTGCCGATAGGCATTTCAGATATAGTTGCCGATTGGCATTTTAAAAATAGGTGCCGATATGCATTTCAGATATAGAAGCCGATAGGCATTTCAAATATAGGTGCCGATAGGCATTCCAGATATGGTTGCCGATAGGCATTTCAAATATAGGTGCTGATAGGCATTTCAGATGTAGTTTCCGATAGGCATTTCAAAAATAGGTGTCGATAGGCATTTCGATATAGGTGTCGATAGGCATTTCAGATATAGGTGTCGATAGGCATTTCAGATATAGGTGTCGATAGGCATTTCAGATATAGGTGTCGATAGGCATTTCAGATATAGGTGTCGATAGGCATTTCAGATATAGGTGTTGATAGGCATTTCAGATATAGGTGTCGATAGGCATTTCAGAGATAGGTGCCGATAGGCATTTCAGATATAGTTGCCGATTGGCATTTTAAAAATAGGTGCCGATAGGCATTTCAGATATAGAAGCCGATAGGCATTTCAAATATAGGTGCCGATAGGCATTCCAGATATGGTTGCCGATAGGCATTTTAAATATAGGTGCTGATAGGCATTTCAGATGTAGTTTCCGATAGGCATTTCAAAAATAGGTGTCGATAGGCATTTCAGATATAGGTGTCGATAGGCATTTCAGATATAGGTGTCGATAGGCATTTCAGATATAGGTGTCGATAGTCATTTCAGATATAGGTGTCGATAGGCATTTCAGATATAGGTGTCGATAGGCATTTTAGATATAGGTGTCGATAGGCATTTCAGATATAGGTGTCGATAGGCATTTCAGATATAGGTGCCGATAGGCATTTCAGATATAGTTGCCGATTGGCATTTTAAAAATAGGTGCCGATAGGCATTTCAGATATAGAAGCCGATAGGCATTTCAAATATAGGTGCCGATAGGCATTCCAGATATGGTTGCCGATAGGCATTTCAAATATAGGTGCTGATAGGCATTTCAGATGTAGTTTCCGATAGGCATTTCAAAAATCGGTGTCGATAGGCATTTCAGATATAGGTGTCGATAGGCATTTCAGATATAGGTGTCGATAGGCATTTCAGATATAGGTGTCGATAGGCATTTCAGATATAGGTGTCGATAGGCATTACAGATATAGGTGTCGATAGGCATTTCAGATATAGGTGTCGATAGGCATTTCAGATATAGGTGTCGATAGGCCTTTCAGATATAGGTGCCGATAGGCATTTCAGATATAGTTGCCGATTGGCATTTTAAAAATAGGTGCCGATAGGCATTTCAGATATAGAAGCCGATAGGCATTTCAAATATAGGTGCCGATAGGCATTTCAGATATAGTTGCCGATTGGCATTTTAAAAATAGGTGCCGATAGGCATTTCAGATATAGAAGCCGATAGGCATTTCAAATATAGGTGCCGATAGGCATTCCAGATATGGTTGCCGATAGGCATTTTAAATATAGGTGCTGATAGGCATTTCAGATGTAGTTTCCGATAGGCATTTCAAAAATAGGTGTCGATAGGCATTTCAGATATAGGTGTCGATAGGCATTTCAGATATAGGTGTCGATAGGCATTTCAGATATAGGTGTCGATAGTCATTTCAGATATAGGTGTCGATAGGCATTTCAGATATAGGTGTCGATAGGCATTTTAGATATAGGTGTCGATAGGCATTTCAGATATAGGTGTCGATAGGCATTTCAGATATAGGTGCCGATAGGCATTTCAGATATAGTTGCCGATTGGCATTTTAAAAATAGGTGCCGATAGGCATTTCAGATATAGAAGCCGATAGGCATTTCAAATATAGGTGCCGATAGGCATTCCAGATATGGTTGCCGATAGGCATTTCAAATATAGGTGCTGATAGGCATTTCAGATGTAGTTTCCGATAGGCATTTCAAAAATCGGTGTCGATAGGCATTTCAGATATAGGTGTCGATAGGCATTTCAGATATAGGTGTCGATAGGCATTTCAGATATAGGTGTCGATAGGCATTTCAGATATAGGTGTCGATAGGCATTTCAGATATAGGTGTCGATAGGCATTTCAGATATAGGTGTCGATAGGCCTTTCAGATATAGGTGCCGATAGGCATTTCAGATATAGTTGCCGATTGGCATTTTAAAAAATAGGTGCCGATAGGCATTTCAGATATAGAAGCCGATAGGCATTTCAAATATAGGTGCCGATAGGCATTCCAGATATGGTTGCCGATAGGCATTTCAAATATAGGTGCTGATAGGCATTTCAGATGTAGTTTCCGATAGGCATTTAAAAAATAGGTGTCGATAGGCATTTCAGATATAGGTGTCGATAGGCATTTCAGATATAGGTGTCGATAGGCATTTCAGATATAGGTGTCGATAGGCATTTTAGATATAGGTGTCGATAGGCATTTCAGATATAGGTGTCGATAGGCATTTCAGATATAGGTGTCGATAGGCATTTCAGATATAGGTGTCGATAGGCATTTCAGATATAGGTGTCGATAGGCATTTCAGATATAGGTGCCGATAGGCATTTCAGATATAGTTGCCGATTGGCATTTTAAAAATAGGTGCCGATAGGCATTTCAGATATAGAAGCCGATAGGCATTTCAAAAATAGGTGCCGATAGGCATTCCAGATATGGTTCCCGATAGGCATTTTAAATATAGGTGCTGATAGGCATTTCAGATGTAGTTTCCGATAGGCATTTCAAAAATAGGTGTCGATAGGTTTTTAAGATATAAGTGTCGATAGGCATTTCAGATATAGGTGTCGATAGGCATTTCAGATATAGGTGTCGATAGGCATTTCAGATATAGGTGTCGATAGGCATTTCAGATATAGTTGCCGATTGGCATTTTAAAAATAGGTGCCGATAGGCATTTCAGATATAGAAGCCGATAGGCATTTCAAATATAGGTGCCGATAGGCATTCCAGATATGGTTGCCGATAGGCATTTCAAATATAGGTGCTGATAGGCATTTCAGATGAAGTTTCCGATAGGCATTTCAAAAATAGGTGTCGATAGGCATTTCAGATATAGGTGTCGATAGGCATTTCAGATATAGGTGTCGATAGGCATTTCAGAAATAGGTGTCGATAGGCATTTCAGATATAGGTGTCGATAAGCATTTCAGATATAGGTGTCGATAGGCATTTCAGATATAGGTGTCGATAGGCATTTCAGATATAGGTGTCGATAGGCATTTCAGATAAAGGTGTCGATAGGCATTTCAGATATAGGTGTCGATAGGCATTTCAGATATAGGTGTCGATAGGCATTTCAGATATAGGTGTCGATAGGCATTTCAGATATAGGTGTCGATAGGCATTTCAGATATAGGTGCCGATAGGCATTTCAGATATAGAAGCCGATAGGCATTTCAAATATAGGTGCCGATAGGCATTCCAGATATGGTTGCCGATAGGCATTTCAAATATAGGTGCTGATAGGCATTTCAGATGTAGTTTCCGATAGGCATTTCAAAAATAGGTGTCGATAGGCATTTCAGATATATGTGTCGATAGGCATTTCAGATATAGGTGTCGATAGGCATTTCAGATATAGGTGTCGATAGGCATTTCAGATTTAGGTGTCGATAGGCATTTTAGATATAGGTGTCGATAGGCATTTCAGATATAGGTGTCGATAGGCATTTCAGATATAGGTGTCGATAGGCATTTCAGATATAGGTGCCGATAGGCATTTCAGATATAGTTGCCGATTGGCATTTTAAAAATAGGTGCCGATAGGCATTTCAGATATAGAAGCCGATAGGCATTTCAAATATAGGTGCCGATAGGCATTCCAGATATGGTTGCCGATAGGCATTTCAAATATAGGTGCTGATAGGCATTTCAGATGTAGTTTCCGATAGGCATTTCAAAAATAGCTGTCGATAGGCATTTCAGATATATGTGTCGATAGGCATTTCAGATATAGGTGTCGATAGGCATTTCAGATATAGGTGTCGATAGGCATTTCAGATATAGGTGTCGATAGGCATTTCAGATATAGGTGTCGATAGGCATTTCAGATATAGGTGTCGATAGGCATTTCAGATATAGGTGTCGATAGGCATTTCAGATATAGGTGTCGATAGGCATTTCAGATATAGGTGTCGATAGGCATTTCAGATATAGGTGTCGATAGGCATTTCAGATATAGGTGTCGATAGGCATTTCAGATATATGTGTCGATAGGCATTTCAGATATAGGTGTCGATAGGCATTTCAGATATAGGTGCCGATAGGCATTTCAGATATAGGTGCCGATAGGCATTTCAGATATAGTTGCCGATTGGCATTTTAAAAATAGGTGCCGATAGGCATTTCAGATATAGAAGCCGATAGGCATTTCAAATATAGGTGCCGATAGGCATTCCAGATATGGTTGCCGATAGGCATTTCAAATATAGGTGCTGATAGGCATTTCAGATGTAGTTTCCGATAGGCATTTCAAAAATAGGTGTCGATAGGCATTTCAGATATAGGTGTCGATAGGCATTTCAGATATAGGTGTCGATAGGCATTTCAGATATAGGTGTCGATAGTCATTTCAGATATAGGTGTCGATAGGCATTTCAGATATAGGTGTCGATAGGCATTTTAGATATAGGTGTCGATAGGCATTTCAGATATAGGTGTCGATAGGCATTTCAGATATAGGTGCCGATAGGCATTTCAGATATAGTTGCCGATTGGCATTTTAAAAATAGGTGCCGATAGGCATTTCAGATATAGAAGCCGATAGGCATTTCAAATATAGGTGCCGATAGGCATTCCGGATATGGTTGCCGATAGGCATTTCAAATATAGGTGCTGATAGGCATTTCAGATGTAGTTTCCGATAGGCATTTCAAAAATCGGTGTCGATAGGCATTTCAGATATAGGTGTCGATAGGCATTTCAGATATAGGTGTCGATAGGCATTTCAGATATAGGTGTCGATAGGCATTTCAGATATAGGTGTCGATAGGCATTTCAGATATAGGTGTCGATAGGCATTTCAGATATAGGTGTCGATAGGCATTTCAGATATAGGTGTCGATAGGCCTTTCAGATATAGGTGCCGATAGGCATTTCAGATATAGTTGCCGATTGGCATTTTAAAAATAGGTGCCGATAGGCATTTCAGATATAGAAGCCGATAGGCATTTCAAATATAGGTGCCGATAGGCATTCCAGATATGGTTGCCGATAGGCATTTCAAATATAGGTGCTGATAGGCATTTCAGATGTAGTTTCCGATAGGCATTTAAAAAATAGGTGTCGATAGGCATTTCAGATATAGGTGTCGATAGGCATTTCAGATATAGGTGTCGATAGGCATTTCAGATATAGGTGTCGATAGGCATTTTAGATATAGGTGTCGATAGGCATTTCAGATATAGGTGTCGATAGGCATTTCAGATATAGGTGTCGATAGGCATTTTAGATATAGGTGTCGATAGGCATTTCAGATATAGGTGTCGATAGGCATTTCAGATATAGGTGCCGATAGGCATTTCAGATATAGTTGCCGATTGGCATTTTAAAAATAGGTGCCGATAGGCATTTCAGATATAGAAGCCGATAGGCATTTCAAAAATAGGTGCCGATAGGCATTCCAGATATGGTTCCCGATAGGCATTTTAAATATAGGTGCTGATAGGCATTTCAGATGTAGTTTCCGATAGGCATTTCAAAAATAGGTGTCGATAGGTTTTTCAGATATAAGTGTCGATAGGCATTTCAGATATAGGTGTCGATAGGCATTTCAGATATAGGTGTCGATAGGCATTTCAGATATAGGTGTCGATAGGCATTTCAGATATAGTTGCCGATTGGCATTTTAAAAATAGGTGCCGATAGGCATTTCAGATATAGAAGCCGATAGGCATTTCAAATATAGGTGCCGATAGGCATTCCAGATATGGTTGCCGATAGGCATTTCAAATATAGGTGCTGATAGGCATTTCAGATGAAGTTTCCGATAGGCATTTCAAAAATAGGTGTCGATAGGCATTTCAGATATAGGTGTCGATAGGCATTTCAGATATAGGTGTCGATAGGCATTTCAGATATAGGTGTCGATAGGCATTTCAGATATAGGTGTCGATAAGCATTTCAGATATAGGTGTCGATAGGCATTTCAGATATAGGTGTCGATAGGCATTTCAGATATAGGTGTCGATAGGCATTTCAGATAAAGGTGTCGATAGGCATTTCAGATATAGGTGTCGATAGGCATTTCAGATATAGGTGTCGATAGGCATTTCAGATATAGGTGTCGATAGGCATTTCAGATATAGGTGTCGATAGGCATTTCAGATATAGGTGTCGATAGGCATTTCAGATATAGGTGCCGATAGGCATTTCAGATATAGAAGCCGATAGGCATTTCAAATATAGGTGCCGATAGGCATTCCAGATATGGTTGCCGATAGGCATTTCAAATATAGGTGCTGATAGGCATTTCAGATGTAGTTTCCGATAGGCATTTCAAAAATAGGTGTCGATAGGCATTTCAGATATATGTGTCGATAGGCATTTCAGATATAGGTGTCGATAGGCATTTCAGATATAGGTGTCGATAGGCATTTCAGATATAGGTGTCGATAGGAATTTTAGATATAGGTGTCGATAGGCATTTCAGATATAGGTGTCGATAGGCATTTCAGATATAGGTGTCGATAGGCATTTCAGATATAGGTGCCGATAGGCATTTCAGATATAGTTGCCGATTGGCATTTTAAAAATAGGTGCCGATAGGCATTTCAGATATAGAAGCCGATAGGCATTTCAAATATAGGTGCCGATAGGCATTCCAGATATGGTTGCCGATAGGCATTTCAAATATAGGTGCTGATAGGCATTTCAGATGTAGTTTCCGATAGGCATTTCAAAAATAGCTGTCGATAGGCATTTCAGATATATGTGTCGATAGGCATTTCAGATATAGGTGTCGATAGGCATTTCAGATATAGGTGTCGATAGGCATTTCAGATATAGGTGTCGATAGGCATTTCAGATATAGGTGTCGATAGGCATTTCAGATATAGGTGTCGATAGGCATTTCAGATATAGGTGTCGATAGGCATTTCAGATATAGGTGCCGATAGGCATTTCAGATATAGTTGCCGATTGGCATTTTAAAAATAGGTGCCGATAGGCATTTCAGATATAGAAGCCAATAGGCATTTCAAATATAGGTGCCGATAGGCATTCCAGATATGGTTGCCGATAGGCATTTCAAATATAGGTGCTGATAGGCATTTCAGATGTAGTTTCCGATAGGCATTTAAAAAATAGGTGTCGATAGGCATTTCAGATATAGGTGTCGATAGGCATTTCAGATATAGGTGTCGATAGGCATTTCAGATATAGGTGTCGATAGGCATTTTAGATATAGGTGTCGATAGGCATTTCAGATATAGGTGTCGATAGGCATTTCAGATATAGGTGTCGATAGGCATTTCAGATATAGGTGTCGATAGGCATTTCAGATATAGGTGTCGATAGGCATTTCAGATATAGGTGCCGATAGGCATTTCAGATATAGTTGCCGATTGGCATTTTAAAAATAGGTGCCGATAGGCATTTCAGATATAGAAGCCGATAGGCATTTCAAAAATAGGTGCCGATAGGCATTCCAGATATGGTTCCCGATAGGCATTTTAAATATAGGTGCTGATAGGCATTTCAGATGTAGTTTCCGATAGGCATTTCAAAAATAGGTGTCGATAGGTTTTTCAGATATAAGTGTCGATAGGCATTTCAGATATAGGTGTCGATAGGCATTTCAGATATAGGTGTCGATAGGCATTTCAGATATAGGTGTCGATAGGCATTTCAGATATAGTTGCCGATTGGCATTTTAAAAATAGGTGCCGATAGGCATTTCAGATATAGAAGCCGATAGGCATTTAAAATATAGGTGCCGATAGGCATTCCAGATATGGTTGCCGATAGGCATTTCAAATATAGGTGCTGATAGGCATTTCAGATGAAGTTTCCGATAGGCATTTCAAAAATAGGTGTCGATAGGCATTTCAGATATAGGTGTCGATAGGCATTTCAGATATAGGTGTCGATAGGCATTTCAGATATAGGTGTCGATAGGCATTTCAGATATAGGTGTCGATAAGCATTTCAGATATAGGTGTCGATAGGCATTTCAGATATAGGTGTCGATAGGCATTTCAGATATAGGTGTCGATAGGCATTTCAGATAAAGGTGTCGATAGGCATTTCAGATATAGGTGTCGATAGGCATTTCAGATATAGGTGTCGATAGGCATTTCAGATATAGGTGTCGATAGGCATTTCAGATATAGGTGTCGATAGGCATTTCAGATATAGGTGTCGATAGGCATTTCAGATATAGGTGCCGATAGGCATTTCAGATATAGAAGCCGATAACATTTCAAATATAGGTGCCGATAGGCATTCCAGATATGGTTGCCGATAGGCATTTCAAATATAGGTGCTGATAGGCATTTCAGATGTAGTTTCCGATAGGCATTTCAAAAATAGGTGTCGATAGGCATTTCAGATATATGTGTCGATAGGCATTTCAGATATAGGTGTCGATAGGCATTTCAGATATAGGTGTCGATAGGCATTTCAGATATAGGTGTCGATAGGAATTTTAGATATAGGTGTCGATAGGCATTTCAGATATAGGTG
Source organism: Venustoraphidia nigricollis (assembly GCA_034508555.1). Lineage (NCBI taxonomy): Eukaryota > Metazoa > Arthropoda > Insecta > Raphidioptera > Raphidiidae > Venustoraphidia > Venustoraphidia nigricollis. The sequence goes on from JAVRKA010000328.1 coordinate 121,592, forward strand.
TCGATAGGCATTTCAGATATAGGTGTCGATAGGCATTTCAGATATAGGTGCCGATAGGCATTTCAGATATAGTTGCCGATTGGCATTTTAAAAATAGGTGCCGATAGGCATTTCAGATATAGAAGCCGATAGGCATTTCAAATATAGGTGCCGATAGGCATTCCAGATATGGTTGCCGATAGGCATTTCAAATATAGGTGCTGATAGGCATTCCAGATGTAGTTTCCGATAGGCATTTCAAAAATAGCTGTCGATAGGCATTTCAGATATATGTGTCGATAGGCATTTCAGATATAGGTGTCGATAGGCATTTCAGATATAGGTGTCGATTGGCATTTCAGATATAGGTGTCGATAGGCATTTCAGATATAGGTGTCGATAGGCATTTCAGATATAGGTGTCGATAGGCATTTCAGATATAGGTGTCGATAGGCATTTCAGATATAGGTGCCGATAGGCATTTCAGATATAGTTGCCGATTGGCATTTTAAAAATAGGTGCCGATAGGCATTTCAGATATAGAAGCCGATAGGCATTTCAAATATAGGTGCCGATAGGCATTCCAGATATGGTTGCCGATAGGCATTTCAAATATAGGTGCTGATAGGCATTTCAGATGTAGTTTCCGATAGGCATATCAAAAATGGGTGTCGATAGGCATTTCAGATATAGGTGTCGATAGGCATTTCAGATATAGGTGTCGATAGGCATTTCGGATATAGGTGTCGATAGGCATTTCAGATATAGGTGTCGATAGGCATTTCAGATATAGGTGTCGATAGGCATTTCAGATATAGGTGTCGATAGGCATTTCAGATATAGGTGTCGATAGGCATTTCAGATATAGGTGTCGATAGGCATTTCAGATATAGGTGTCGATAGGCATTTCAGATATAGGTGCCGATAGGCATTTCAGATATAGAAGCCGATAGGCATTCAAATATAGGTGCCGATAGGCATTCCAGATATGGTTGCCGATAGGCATTTCAAATATAGGTGCTGATAGGCATTTCAGATGTAGTTTCCGATAGGCATTTAAAAAATAGGTGTCGATAGGCATTTCAGATATAGGTGTCGATAGGCATTTCAGATATAGGTGTCGATAGGCATTTCAGATATAGGTGTCGATAGGCATTTCAGATATAGGTGTCGATAGGCATTTCAGATATAGGTGCCGATAGGCATTTCAGATATAGGTGTCGATAGGCATTTCAGATATAGGTGTCGATAGGCATTTCAGATATAGGTGTCGATAGGCATTTCAGATATAGGTGTCGATAGGCATTTCAGATATAGGTGTCGATAGGCATTTCAGATATAGGTGCCGATAGGCATTTCAGATATAGTTGCCGATTGGCATTTTAAAAATAGGTGCCGATAGGCATTTTAGATATAGAAGCCGATAGGCATTTCAAATATAAGTGCCGATAGGCATTCCAGATATGGTTGCCGATAGGCATTTCAAATATAGGTGCTGATAGGCATTTCAGATTTAGTTTCCGATAGGCATTTCAAAAATAGGTGTCGATAGGCATTTCAGATATAGGTGTCGATAGGCATTTCAGATATAGGTGTCGATAGGCATTTCAGATATAGGTGTCGATAGGCATTTCAGATATAGGTGTCGATAGGCATTTCAGATATAGGTGTCGATAGGCATTTCAGATATAGGTGTCGATAGGCATTTCAGATATAGGTGCCGATAGGCATTTCAGATATAGTTGCCGATTGGCATTTTAAAAATAGGTGCCGATAGGCATTTCAGATATAGGTGCCGATAGGCATTTCAGATATAGTTGCCGATTGGCATTTTAAAAATAGGTGCCGATAGGCATTTCAGATATAGAAGCCGATAGGCATTTCAAAAATAGGTGCCGATAGGCATTCCAGATATGGTTCCCGATAGGCATTTTAAATATAGGTGCTGATAGGCATTTCAGATGTATTTTCCGATAGGCATTTCAAAAATAGGTGTCGATAGGCATTTCAGATATAGGTGTCGATAGGCATTTCAGATATAGGTGTCGATAGGCATTTCAGATATAGGTGTCGATAGGCATTTCAGATATAGGTGTCGATAGGCATTTCAGATATAGGTGTCGATAGGCATTTCAGATATAGGTGTCGATAGGCCTTTCAGATATAGGTGCCGATAGGCATTTCAGATATAGTTGCCGATTGGCATTTTAAAAATAGGTGCCGATAGGCATTTCAGATATAGAAGCCGATAGGCATTTCAAATATAGGTGCCGATAGGCATTCCAGATATGGTTGCCGATAGGCATTTCAAATATAGGTGCTGATAGGCATTTCAGATGTAGTTTCCGATAGGCATTTAAAAAATAGGTGTCGATAGGCATTTCAGATATAGGTGTCGATAGGCATTTCAGATATAGGTGTCGATAGGCATTTCAGATATAGGTGTCGATAGGCATTTTAGATATAGGTGTCGATAGGCATTTCAGATATAGGTGTCGATAGGCATTTCAGATATAGGTGTCGATAGGCATTTCAGATATAGGTGTCGATAGGCATTTCAGATATAGGTGTCGATAGGCATTTCAGATATAGGTGCCGATAGGCATTTCAGATATAGTTGCCGATTGGCATTTTAAAAATAGGTGCCGATAGGCATTTCAGATATAGAAGCCGATAGGCATTTCAAAAATAGGTGCCGATAGGCATTCCAGATATGGTTCCCGATAGGCATTTTAAATATAGGTGCTGATAGGCATTTCAGATGTAGTTTCCGATAGGCATTTCAAAAATAGGTGTCGATAGGTTTTTCAGATATAAGTGTCGATAGGCATTCCAGATATAGGTGTCGATAGGCATTTCAGATATAGGTGTCGATAGGCATTTCAGATATAGGTGTCGATAGGCATTTCAGATATAGTTGCCGATTGGCATTTTAAAAATAGGTGCCGATAGGCATTTCAGATATAGAAGCCGATAGGCATTTCAAATATAGGTGCCGATAGGCATTCCAGATATGGTTGCCGATAGGCATTTCAAATATAGGTGCTGATAGGCATTTCAGATGAAGTTTCCGATAGGCATTTCAAAAATAGGTGTCGATAGGCATTTCAGATATAGGTGTCGATAGGCATTTCAGATATAGGTGTCGATAGGCATTTCAGATATAGGTGTCGATAGGCATTTCAGATATAGGTGTCGATAAGCATTTCAGATATAGGTGTCGATAGGCATTTCAGATATAGGTGTCGATAGGCATTTCAGATATAGGTGTCGATAGGCATTTCAGATAAATGTGTCGATAGGCATTTCAGATATAGGTGTCGATAGGCATTTCAGATATAGGTGTCGATAGGCATTTCAGATATAGGTGTCGATAGGCATTTCAAATATAGGTGTCGATAGGCATTTCAGATATAGGTGTCGATAGGCATTTCAGATATAGGTGCCGATAGGCATTTCAGATATAGAAGCCGATAGGCATTTCAAATATAGGTGTCGATAGGCATTCCAGATATGGTTGCCGATAGGCATTTCATATATGAGTGCTGATAGGCATTTCAGATGTAGTTTCCGATAGGCATTTCAAAAATAGGTGTCGATAGGCATTTCAGATATATGTGTCGATAGGCATTTCAGATATAGGTGTCGATAGGCATTTCAGATATAGGTGTCGATAGGCATTTCAGATATAGGTGTCGATAGGCATTTTAGATATAGGTGTCGATAGGCATTTCAGATATAGGTGTCGATAGGCATTTCAGATATAGGTGTCGATAGGCATTTCAGATATAGGTGCCGATAGGCATTTCAGATATATTTGCCGATTGGCATTTTAAAAATAGGTGCCGATAGGCATTTCAGATATAGAAGCCGATATGCATTTCAAATATAGGTGCCGATAGGCATTCCAGATATGGTTGCCGATAGGCATTTCAAATATAGGTGCTGATAGGCATTTCAGATGTAGTTTCCGATAGGCATTTCAAAAATAGCTGTCGATAGGCATTTCAGATATATGTGTCGATAGGCATTTCAGATATAGGTGTCGATAGGCATTTCAGATATAGGTGTCGATAGGCATTTCAGATATAGGTGTCGATAGGCATTTCAGATATAGGTGTCGATAGGCATTTCAGATATAGGTGTCGATAGGCATTTCAGATATAGGTGTCGATAGGCATTTCAGATATAGGTGTCGATAGGCATTTCAGATATAGGTGTCGATAGGCATTTCAGATATAGGTGTCGATAGGCATTTCAGATATAGGTGTCGATAGGCATTTCAGATATATGTGTCGATAGGCATTTCAGATATAGGTGTCGATAGGCATTTCAGATATAGGTGCCGATAGGCATTTCAGATATAGGTGCCGATAGGCATTTCAGATATAGTTGCCGATTGGCATTTTAAAAATAGGTGCCGATAGGCATTTCAGATATAGAAGCCGATAGGCATTTCAAATATAGGTGCCGATAGGCATTCCAGATATGGTTGCCGATAGGCATTTCAAATATAGGTGCTGATAGGCATTTCAGATGTAGTTTCCGATAGGCATTTCAAAAATAGGTGTCGATAGGCATTTCAGATATAGGTGTCGATAGGCATTTCAGATATAGGTGTCGATAGGCATTTCAGATATAGGTGTCGATAGTCATTTCAGATATAGGTGTCGACAGGCATTTCAGATATAGGTGTCGATAGGCATTTTAGATATAGGTGTCGATAGGCATTTCAGATATAGGTGTCGATAGGCATTTCAGATATAGGTGCCGATAGGCATTACAGATATAGTTGCCGATTGGCATTTTAAAAATAGGTGCCGATAGGCATTTCAGATATAGGTGTCGATAGGCATTTCAGATATAGGTGTCGATAGGCCTTTCAGATATAGGTGCCGATAGGCATTTCAGATATAGTTGCCGATTGGCATTTTAAAAATAGGTGCCGATAGGCATTTCAGATATAGAAGCCGATAGGCATTTCAAATATAGGTGCCGATAGGCATTCCAGATATGGTTGCCGATAGGCATTTCAAATATAGGTGCTGATAGGCATTTCAGATGTAGTTTCCGATAGGCATTTAAAAAATAGGTGTCGATAGGCATTTCAGATATAGGTGTCGATAGGCATTTCAGATATAGGTGTCGATAGGCATTTCAGATATAGGTGTCGATAGGCATTTTAGATATAGGTGTCGATAGGCATTTCAGATATAGGTGTCGATAGGCATTTCAGATATAGGTTTCGATAGGCATTTCAGATATAGGTGTCGATAGGCATTTTAGATATAGGTGTCGATAGGCATTTCAGATATAGGTGCCGATAGGCATTTCAGATATAGTTGCCGATTGGCATTTTAAAAATAGGTGCCGATAGGCATTTCAGATATAGAAGCCGATAGGCATTTCAAAAATAGGTGCCGATAGGCATTCCAGATATGGTTCCCGATAGGCATTTTAAATATAGGTGCTGATAGGCATTTCAGATGTAGTTTCCGATAGGCATTTCAAAAATAGGTGTCGATAGGTTTTTCAGATATAAGTGTCGATAGGCATTTCAGATATAGGTGTCGATAGGCATTTCAGATATAGGTGTCGATAGGCATTTCAGATATAGGTGTCGATAGGCATTTCAGATATAGTTGCCGATTGGCATTTTAAAAATAGGTGCCGATAGGCATTTCAGATATAGAAGCCGATAGGCATTTCAAATATAGGTGCCGATAGGCATTCCAGATATGGTTGCCGATAGGCATTTCAAATATAGGTGCTGATAGGCATTTCAGATGAAGTTTCCGATAGGCATTTCAAAAATAGGTGTCGATAGGCATTTCAGATATAGGTGTCGATAGGCATTTCAGATATAGGTGTCGATAGGCATTTCAGATATAGGTGTCGATAGGCATTTCAGATATAGGTGTCGATAAGCATTTCAGATATAGGTGTCGATAGGCATTTCAGATATAGGTGTCGATAGGCATTTCAGATATAGGTGTCGATAGGCATTTCAGATAAAGGTGTCGATAGGCATTTCAGATATAGGTGTCGATAGGCATTTCAGATATAGGTGTCGATAGGCATTTCAGATATAGGTGTCGATAGGCATTTCAGATATAGGTGTCGATAGGCATTTCAGATATAGGTGTCGATAGGCATTTCAGATATAGGTGCCGATAGGCATTTCAGATATAGAAGCCGATAGGCATTTCAAATATAGGTGCCGATAGGCATTCCAGATATGGTTGCCGATAGGCATTTCAAATATAGGTGCTGATAGGCATTTCAGATGTAGTTTCCGATAGGCATTTCAAAAATAGGTGTCGATAGGCATTTCAGATATATGTGTCGATAGGCATTTCAGATATAGGTGTCGATAGGCATTTCAGATATAGGTGTCGATAGGCATTTCAGATATAGGTGTCGATAGGCATTTCAGATATAGGTGTCGATAGGCATTTTAGATATAGGTGTCGATAGGCATTTCAGATATAGGTGTCGATAGGCATTTCAGATATAGGTGCCGATAGGCATTTCAGATATAGTTGCCGATTGGCATTTTAAAAATAGGTGCCGATAAGCATTTCAGATATAGAAGCCGATAGGCATTTCAAATATAGGTGCCGATAGGCATTCCAGATATGGTTGCCGATAGGCATTTCAAATATAGGTGCTGATAGGCATTTCAGATGTAGTTTCCGATAGGCATTTTCAAAAATAGGTGTCGATAGGCATTTCAGATATAGGTGTCGATAGGCATTTCAGATATAGGTGTCGATAGGCATTTCAGATATAGGTGTCGATAGGCATTTCAGATATAGGTGTCGATAGGCATTTCAGATATAGGTGTCGATAGGCATTTCAGATATAGGTGTCGATAGGCATTTCAGATATAGGTGTCGATAGGCATTTCAGATATAGGTGTCGATAGGCATTTCAGATATAGGTGTCGATAGGCATTTCAGATATAGGTGTCGATAGGCATTTCAGATATAGGTGTCGATAGGCATTTCAGATATAGGTGTCGATAGGCATTTCAGATATAGGTGCCGATAGGCATTTCAGATATAGGTGCAGATAGGCATTTCAGATATAGTTGCCGATTGGCATTTTAAAAATAGGTGCCGATAGGCATTTCAGATATAGAAGCCGATAGGCATTTCAAATATAGGTGCCGATAGGCATTCCAGATATGGTTGCCGATAGGCATTTCAAATATAGGTGCTGATAGGCATTTCAGATGTAGTTTCCGATAGGCATTTCAAAAATAGGTGTCGATAGGCATTTCAGATATAGGTGTCGATAGGCATTTCAGATATAGGTGTCGATAGGCATTTCAGATATAGGTGTCGATAGTCATTTCAGATATAGGTGTCGATAGGCATTTCAGATATAGGTGTCGATAGGCATTTTAGATATAGGTGTCGATAGGCATTTCAGATATAGGTGTCGATAGGCATTTCAGATATAGGTGCCGATAGGCATTTCAGATATAGTTGCCGATTGGCATTTTAAAAATAGGTGCCGATAGGCATTTCAGATATAGAAGCCGATAGGCATTTCAAATATAGGTGCCGATAGGCATTCCAGATATGGTTGCCGATAGGCATTTCAAATATAGGTGCTGATAGGCATTTCAGATGTAGTTTCCGATAGGCATTTCAAAAATCGGTGTCGATAGGCATTTCAGATATAGGTGTCGATAGGCATTTCAGATATAGGTGTCGATAGGCATTTCAGATATAGGTGTCGATAGGCATTTCAGATATAGGTGTCGATAGGCATTTCAGATATAGGTGTCGATAGGCATTTCAGATATAGGTGTCGATAGGCATTTCAGATATAGGTGTCGATAGGCCTTTCAGATATAGGTGCCGATAGGCATTTCAGATATAGTTGCTGATTGGCATTTTAAAAAATAGGTGCCGATAGGCATTTCAGATATAGAAGCCGATAGGCATTTCAAATATAGGTGCCGATAGGCATTCCAGATATGGTTGCCGATAGGCATTTCAAATATAGGTGCTGATAGGCATTTCAGATGTAGTTTCCGATAGGCATTTCAAAAATAGGTGTCGATAGGCATTTCAGATATAGGTGTCGATAGGCATTTCAGATATAGGTGTCGATAGGCATTTCAGATATAGGTGTCGATAGGCATTTTAGATATAGGTGTCGATAGGCATTTCAGATATAGGTGTCGATAGGCATTTCAGATATAGGTGTCGATAGGCATTTCAGATATAGGTGTCGATAGGCATTTCAGATATAAGTGTCGATAGGCATTTCAGATATAGGTGCCGATAGGCATTTCAGATATAGTTGCCGATTGGCATTTTAAAAATAGGTGCCGATAGGCATTTCAGATATAGAAGCCGATAGGCATTTCAAAAATAGGTGCCGATAGGCATTCCAGATATGGTTCCCGATAGGCATTTCAAATATAGGTGCTGATAGGCATTTCAGATGTAGTTTCCGATAGGCATTTCAAAAATAGGTGTCGATAGGTTTTTCAGATATAAGTGTCGATAGGCATTTCAGATATAGGTGTCGATAGGCATTTCAGATATAGGTGTCGATAGGCATTTCAGATATAGGTGTCGATAGGCATTTCAGATATAGTTGCCGATTGGCATTTTAAAAATAGGTGCCGATAGGCATTTCAGATATAGAAGCCGATAGGCATTTCAAATATAGGTGCCGATAGGCATTCCAGATATGGTTGCCGATAGGCATTTCAAATATAGGTGCTGATAGGCATTTCAGATGAAGTTTCCGATAGGCATTTCAAAAATAGGTGTCGATAGGCATTTCAGATATAGGTGTCGATAGGCATTTCAGATATAGGTGTCGATAGGCATTTCAGATATAGGTGTCGATAGGCATTTCAGATATAGGTGTCGATAAGCATTTCAGATATAGGTGTCGATAGGCATTTCAGATATAGGTGTCGATAGGCATTTCAGATATAGGTGTCGATAGGCATTTCAGATAAAGGTGTCGATAGGCATTTCAGATATAGGTGTCGATAGGCATTTCAGATATAGGTGTCGATAGGCATTTCAGATATAGGTGTCGATAGGCATTTCAGATATAGGTGTCGATAGGCATTTCAGATATAGGTGCCGATAGGCATTTCAGATATAGAAGCCGATAGGCATTTCAAATATAGGTGCCGATAGGCATTCCAGATATGGTTGCCGATAGGCATTTCAAATATAGGTGCTGATAGGCATTTCAGATGTAGTTTCCGATAGGCATTTCAAAAATAGGTGTCGATAGGCATTTCAGATATATGTGTCGATAGGCATTTCAGATATAGGTGTCGATAGGCATTTCAGATATAGGTGTCGATAGGCATTTCAGATATAGGTGTCGATAGGCATTTTAGATATAGGTGTCGATAGGCATTTCAGATATAGGTGTCGATAGGCATTTCAGATATAGGTGTCGATAGGCATTTCAGATATAGGTGCCGATAGGCATTTCAGATATAGTTGCCTAATGGCATTTTAAAAATAGGTGCCGATAGGCATTTCAGATATAGAAGCCGATAGGCATTTCAAATATAAGTGCCGATAGGCATTCCAGATATGGTTGCCGATAGGCATTTCAAATATAGGTGCTGATAGGCATTTCAGATGTAGTTTCCGATCGGCATTTCAAAAATAGCTGTCGATAGGCATTTCAGATATATGTGTCGATAGGCATTTCAGATATAGGTGTCGATAGGCATTTCAGATATAGGTGTCGATAGGCATTTCAGATATAGGTGTCGATAGGCATTTCAGATATAGGTGTCGATAGGCATTTCAGATATAGGTGTCGATAGGCATTTCAGATATAGTTGCCGATAGGCATTTCAGATATAGTTGCCGATTGGCATTTTAAAAATAGGTGCCGATAGGCATTTCAGATATAGAAGCCGATAGGCATTTCAAATATAGGTGCCGATAGGCATTCCAGATATGGTTGCCGATAGGCATTTCAAATATAGGTGCTGATAGGCATTTCAGATGTAGTTTCCGATAGGCATATCAAAAATGGGTGTCGATAGGCATTTCAGATATAGGTGTCGATAGGCATTTCAGATATAGGTGTCGATAGGCATTTCGGATATAGGTGTCGATAGGCATTTCAGATATAGGTCTCGATAGGCATTTCAGATATAGGTGTCGATAGGCATTTCAGATATAGGTGTCGATAGGCATTTCAGATATAGGTGTCGATAGGCATTTCAGATATAGGTGTCGATAGGCATTTCAGATATAGGTGTCGATAGGCATTTCAGATATAGGTGTCGATAGGCATTTCAGATATAGGTGCCGATAGGCATTTCAGATATAGAAGCCGATAGGCATTTCAAATATAGGTGCCGATAGGCATTCCAGATATGGTTGCCGATAGGCATTTCAAATATAGGTGCTGATAGGCATTTCAGATGTAGTTTCCGATAGGCATTTAAAAAATAGGTGTCGATAGGCATTTCAGATATAGGTGTCGATAGGCATTTCAGATATAGGTGTCGATGGGCATTTCAGATATAGGTGTCGATAGGCATTTCAGATATAGGTGTCGATAGGCATTTCAGATATAGGTGCCGATAGGCATTTCAGATATAGGTGTCGATAGGCATTTCAGATATAGGTGTCGATAGGCATTTCAGATAAAGGTGTCGATAGGCATTTCAGATATAGGTGTCGATAGGCATTTCAGATATAGGTGCCGATAGGCATTTCAGATATAGGTGCCGATAGGCATTTCAGATATAGTTGCCGATTGGCATTTTAAAAATAGGTGGCGATAGGCATTTTATATATAGAAGCCGATAGGCATTTCAAATATAGGTGCCGATAGGCATTCCAGATATGGTTGCCGATAGGCATTTCAAATATAGGTGCTGATAGGCATTTCAGATGTAGTTTCCGATAGGCATTTCAAAAATAGGTGTCGATAGGCATTTCAGATATAGGTGTCGATAGGCATTTCAGATATAGGTGTTGATAGGCATTTCAGATATAGGTGTCGATAGGCATTTCAGATATAGGTGTCGATAGGCATTTCAGATATAGGTGTAGATAGGCATTTCAGATATAGGTGTCGATAAGCATTTCAGATATAGGTGTCGATAGGCATTTCAGATATAGGTGTCGATAGGCATTTCAGATATAGGTGTCGATAGGCATTTCAGATATAGGTGTCGATAGGCATTTTAGATATAGGTGTCGATAGGCATTTCAGATATAGGTGCCGATAGGCATTTTAGATATAGTTGCCGATTGGCATTTTAAAAATAGGTGCCGATAGGCATTTCAGATATAGAAGCCGATAGGCATTTTAAATATAGGTGCCGATAGGTATTCCAGATATGGTTGCCAATAGGCATTTCAAATATAGGTGCTGATAGGCATTTCAGATGTAGTTTCCGATAGGCATTACAAAAATGGGTGTCGATAGGCATTTCAGATATAGGTGTCGATAGGCATTTCAGATATAGGTGTCGATAGGCATTTCAGATATAGGTGTCGATAGGCATTTCAGATATAGGTGTCGATAGGCATTTCAGATATAGGTGTCGATAGGCATTTCAGATATAGGTGCCGATAGGCATTTCAGATATAGTTGCCGATTGGCATTTTAAAAATAGGTGCCGATAGGCATTTCAGATATAGAAGCCGATAGGCATTTCAAATATAGGTGCCGATAGGCATTCCAGATATGGTTGCCGATAGGCATTTCAAATATAGGTGCTGATAGGCATTTCAGATGTAGTTTCCGATAGGCATTTCAAAAATAGGTGTCGATATGCATTTCAGATATAGGTGTCGATAGGCATTTCAGATATAGGTGTCGATAGGCATTTCAGATATAGGTGTCGATAGGCATTTCAGATATAGGTGCCGATAGGCATTTCAGATATAGTTGCCGATTGGCATTTTAAAAATAGGTGCCGATAGGCATTTCAGATATAGAAGCCGATAGGCATTTCAAATATAGGTGCCGATAGGCATTCCAGATATGGTTGCCGATAGGCATTTCAAATATAGGTGCTGATAGGCATTTCAGATGTAGTTTCCGATTGGCATTTCAAAAATAGGTGTCGATAGGCATTTCAGATATAGGTGTCGATAGGCATTTCAGATATAGGTGTCGATAGGCATTTCAGATATAGGTGTCGATAGGCATTTCAGATAAAGGTGTCGATAGGCATTTCAGATATAGGTGTCGATAGGCATTTCAGATATAGGTGTCGATAGGCATTTCAGATATAGTTGCCGATTGGCATTTTAAAAATAGGTGCCGATAGGCATTTCAGATATTGAAGCCGATAGGCATTTCAAATATAGGTGCCGATAGGCATTCCAGATATGGTTGCCGATAGGCATTTCAAATATAGGTGCTGATAGGCATTTCAATGTAGTTTCCGATAGGCATTTCAAAAATAGGTGTCGATAGGCATTTCAGATATAGGTGTCGATAGGCATTTCAGATATAGGTGTCGATAGGCATTTCAGATATAGGTGTCGATAGGCATTTCAGATATAGGTGTCGATAGGCATTTCAGATATAGGTGTCGATAGGCATTTCAGATATAGGTGCCGATAGGCATTTCAGATATAGTTGCCGATTGGCATTTTAAAAATAGGTGCCGATAGGCATTTCAGATATAGAAGCCGATAGGCATTTCAAATATAGATGCCGATAGGCATTTCCAGATATGGTTGCCGATAGGCATTTCAAATATAGGTGCTGATAGGCATTTCAGATGTAGTTTCCGATAGGCATATAAAAAATAGGTGTCGATAGGCATTTCAGATATAGGTGTCGATAGGCATTTCAGATATAGGTGTCGATAGGCATTTCAGATATAGGTGTCGATAGGCATTTCAGTTATAGGTGTCGATAGGCATTTCAGATATAGGTGTCGATAGGCATTTCAGATATAGGTGTCGATAGGCATTTCAGATATAGGTGTCGATCGGCATTTCAGATATAGGTGTCGATAGGCATTTCAGATATAGGTGCCGATAGGCATTTCAGATATAGTTGCCGATTGGCATTTTAAAAATAGGTGCCGATAGGCATTTCAGATATAGAAGCCGATAGGCATTTCAAATATAGGTGCCGATAGGCATTCCAGATATGGTTGCCGATAGGCATTTCAAATATAGGTGCTGATAGGCATTTCAGATGTAGTTTCCGATAGGCATTTCAAAAATAGGTGTCGATAGGCATTTCAGATATAGGTGTCGATAGGCATTTCAGATAAAGGTGTCGATAGGCATTTCAGATATAGGTGTCGATAGGCATTTCAGATATAGGTGTCGATAGGCATTTCAGATATTGGTGTCGATAGGCATTTCAGATATAGGTGTCGATAGGCATTTCAGATATAGGTGTCGATAGGCATTTCAGATATAGGTGCCGATAGACATTTCAGATATAGTTGCCGATTGGCATTTTAAAAATAGGTGCCGATAGGCATTTCAGATATAGAAGCCGATAGGCATTTCAAATATAGGTGCCGATAGGCATTTCAGATATGGTTGCCGATAGGCATTTCAAATATAGGTGCTGATAGGCATTTCAGATGTAGTTTCCGATAGGCATTTCAAAAATAGGTGTCGATAGGCATTTCAGATATAGGTGTCGATAGGCATTTCAGATATAGGTGTCGATAGGCATTTCAGATATAGGTGTCGATAGGCATTTCAGATATAGGTGTCGATAGGCATTTCAGATATAGGTGTCGATAGGCATTTCAGATATAGGTGTCGATAGGCATTTCAGATATAGGTGTCGATAGGCATTTCAGATATAGATGCCGATAGGCATTTCAGATATAGTTGCCGATTGGCATTTTAAAAATAGGTGCCGATAGGCATTTCAGATATAGAAGCCGATAGGCATTTCAAATATAGGTGCCGATTGGCATTCCAGATATGGTTGCCGATAGGCATTTCAAATATAGGTGCTGATAGGCATTTCAGATGTAGTTTCCGATAGGCATTTCAAAAATAGGTGTCGATAGGCATTTCAGATATATGTGTCGATAGGCATTTCAGATATAGGTGTCGATAGGCATTTCAGATATAGGTGTCGATAGGCATTTCAGATATAGGTGTCGATAGGCATTTCAGATATAGGTGTCGATAGGCATTTCAGATATAGGTGTCGATAGGCATTTCAGAAATAGGTGTCGATAGGCATTTCAGATATAGGTGCCGATAGGCATTTCAGATATAGTTGCCGATTGGCATTTTAAAAATAGGTGCCGATAGGCATTTCAGATATAGAAGCCGATAGGCATTTCAAATATAGGTGCCGATAGGCATTCCAGATATGGTTGCCGATAGGCATTTTAAATATAGGTGCTGATAGGCATTTCAGATGTAGTTTCCGATAGGCATTTTTAAAATAGGTGTCGATAGGCATTTTAGATATAGGTGTCGATAGGCATTTCAGATATAGGTGTCGATAAGCATTTCAGATATAGGTGTCGATAGGCATTTCAGATATAAGTGTCGATAGGCATTTCAGATATAGGTGTCGATAGGCATTTTAGATATAGGTGTCGATAGGCATTTCAGATATAGGTGTCGATAGGCATTTCAGATATAGGTGCCGATAGGCATTTCAGATATAGTTGCCGATTGGCATTTTAAAAATAGGTGCCGATAAGCATTTCAGATATAGAAGCCGATAGGCATTTCAAATATAGGTGCCGATAGGCATTCCAGATATGGTTGCCGATAGGCATTTCAAATATAGGTGCTGATAGGCATTTCAGATGTAGTTTCCGATAGGCATTTCAAAAATAGGTGTCGATAGGCATTTCAGATATAGGTGTCGATAGGCATTTCAGATATAGGTGTCGATAGGCATTTCAGATATAGGTGTCGATAGGCATTTCAGATAGAGGTGTCGATAGGCATTTCAGATATAGGTGTCGATAGGCATTTCAGATATAGGTGTCGATAGGCATTTCAGATATAGGTGTCGATAGGCATTTCAGATATAGGTGTCGATAGGCAATTCAGATATAGGTGTCGATAGGCATTTCAGATATAGGTGTCGATAGGCATTTTAGATATAGGTGTCGATAGGCATTTCAGATATAGGTGCCGATAGGCATTTCAGATATAGGTGCCGATAGGCATTTCAGATATGGTTGCCGATTGGCATTTTAAAAATAGGTGCCGATAGGCATTTCAGATATAGAAGCCGATAGGCATTTCAAATATAGGTGCCGATAGGCATTCCAGATATGGTTGCCGATAGGCATTTCTAATATAGGTGCTGATAGGCATTTCAGATGTAGTTTCCGATAGGCATTTCAAAAATAGGTGTCGATAGGCATTTCAGATATAGGTGTCGATAGGCATTTTAGATATTGGTGTCGATAGGCATTTCAGATATAGGTGTCGATAGGCATTTCAGATATAGGTGTCGATAGGCATTTCAGATATAGGTGTCGATAGGCATTTTAGATATAGGTGTCGATAGGCATTTCAGATATAGGTGTCGATAGGCATTTCAGATATAGGTGCCGATAGGCATTTCAGATATAGTTGCCGATTGGCATTTTAAAAATAGGTGCCGATAGGCAATTTAGATATAGAAGCCGATAGGCATTTCAAATATAGGTGCCGATAGGCATTCCAGATATGGTTGCCGATAGGCATTTCAAATATAGGTGCTGATAGGCATTTCAGATGTAGTTTCCGATAGGCATTTCAAAAATCGGTGTCGATAGGCATTTCAGATATAGGTGTCGATAGGCATTTCAGATATAGGTGTCGATAGGCATTTCAGATATAGGTGTCGATAGGCATTTCAGATATAGGTGTCGATGGGCATTTCAGATATAGGTGTCGATAGGCATTTCAGATATAGGTGTCGATAGGCATTTCAGATATAGGTGTCGATAGGCATTTCAGATATAGGTGTCGATAGGCATTTCAGATATAGGTGCCGATAGGCATTTCAGATATAGTTGCCGATTGGCATTTTAAAAATAGGTGCCGATAGGCATTTCAGATATAGAAGCCGATAGGCATTTCAAATATAGGTGTCGATAGGCATTCCAGATATGGTTGCCGATAGGCATTTCATATATGAGTGCTGATAGGCATTTCAGATGTAGTTTCCGATAGGCATTTCAAAAATAGGTGTCGATAGGCATTTCAGATATATGTGTCGATAGGCATTTCAGATATAGGTGTCGATAGGCATTTCAGATATAGGTGTCGATAGGCATTTCAGATATAGGTGTCGATAGGCATTTTAGATATAGGTGTCGATAGGCATTTCAGATATAGGTGTCGATAGGCATTTCAGATATAGGTGTCGATAGGCATTTCAGATATAGGTGTCGATGGGCATTTCAGATATAGGTGTCGATAGGCATTTCAGATATAGGTGTCGATAGGCATTTCAGATATAGGTGTCGATAGGCATTTCAGATATAGGTGCCGATAGGCATTTTAAATATAGGTGCCGATAGGCATTCCAGATATGGTTGCCGATAGGCATTTCAAATATAGGTGCTGATAGGCATTTCAGATGTAGTTTCCGATAGGCATTTCAAAAATAGGTGTCGATAGGCATTTCAGATATAGGTGTCGATAGGCATTTCAGATATAGGTGTCGATAGGCATTTCAGATATAGGTGTCGATAGGCATTTCAGATATAGGTGTCGATAGGCATTTCAGATATAGGTGTCGATAGGCATTTCAGATATAGGTGTCGATGGGCATTTCAGATATAGGTGTCGATAGGCATTTCAGATATAGGTGTCGATAGGCATTTCAGATATAGGTGTCGATAGGCATTTCAGATATAGGTGTCGATAGGCATTTCAGATATAGGTGCCGATAGGCATTTCAGATATAGTTGCCGATTGGCATTTTAAAAATAGGTGCCGATAGGCATTTCAGATATAGAAGCCGATAGGCATTTCAAATATAGGTGTCGATAGGCATTCCAGATATGGTTGCCGATAGGCATTTCATATATGAGTGCTGATAGGCATTTCAGATGTAGTTTCCGATAGGCATTTCAAAAATAGGTGTCGATAGGCATTTCAGATATATGTGTCGATAGGCATTTCAGATATAGGTGTCGATAGGCATTTCAGATATAGGTGTCGATAGGCATTTCAGATATAGGTGTCGATAGGCATTTTAGATATAGGTGTCGATAGGCATTTCAGATATAGGTGTCGATAGGCATTTCAGATATAGGTGTCGATAGGCATTTCAGATATAGGTGCCGATAGGCATTTCAGATATATTTGCCGATTGGCATTTTAAAAATAGGTGCCGATAGGCATTTCAGATATAGAAGCCGATATGCATTTCAAATATAGGTGCCGATAGGCATTCCAGATATGGTTGCCGATAGGCATTTCAAATATAGGTGCTGATAGGCATTTCAGATGTAGTTTCCGATAGGCATTTCAAAAATAGCTGTCGATAGGCATTTCAGATATATGTGTCGATAGGCATTTCAGATATAGGTGTCGATAGGCATTTCAGATATAGGTGTCGATAGGCATTTCAGATATAGGTGTCGATAGGCATTTCAGATATAGGTGTCGATAGGCATTTCAGATATAGGTGTCGATAGGCATTTCAGATATAGGTGTCGATAGGCATTTCAGATATAGGTGTCGATAGGCATTTCAGATATAGGTGTCGATAGGCATTTCAGATATAGGTGTCGATAGGCATTTCAGATATAGGTGTCGATAGGCATTTCAGATATATGTGTCGATAGGCATTTCAGATATAGGTGTCGATAGGCATTTCAGATATAGGTGCCGATAGGCATTTCAGATATAGGTGCCGATAGGCATTTCAGATATAGTTGCCGATTGGCATTTTAAAAATAGGTGCCGATAGGCATTTCAGATATAGAAGCCGATAGGCATTTCAAATATAGGTGCCGATAGGCATTCCAGATATGGTTGCCGATAGGCATTTCAAATATAGGTGCTGATAGGCATTTCAGATGTAGTTTCCGATAGGCATTTCAAAAATAGGTGTCGATAGGCATTTCAGATATAGGTGTCGATAGGCATTTCAGATATAGGTGTCGATAGGCATTTCAGATATAGGTGTCGATAGTCATTTCAGATATAGGTGTCGATAGGCATTTCAGATATAGGTGTCGATAGGCATTTTAGATATAGGTGTCGATAGGCATTTCAGATATAGGTGTCGATAGGCATTTCAGATATAGGTGCCGATAGGCATTACAGATATAGTTGCCGATTGGCATTTTAAAAATAGGTGCCGATAGGCATTTCAGATATAGGTGTCGATAGGCATTTCAGATATAGGTGTCGATAGGCCTTTCAGATATAGGTGCCGATAGGCATTTCAGATATAGTTGCCGATTGGCATTTTAAAAATAGGTGCCGATAGGCATTTCAGATATAGAAGCCGATAGGCATTTCAAATATAGGTGCCGATAGGCATTCCAGATATGGTTGCCGATAGGCATTTCAAATATAGGTGCTGATAGGCATTTCAGATGTAGTTTCCGATAGGCATTTAAAAAATAGGTGTCGATAGGCATTTCAGATATAGGTGTCGATAGGCATTTCAGATATAGGTGTCGATAGGCATTTCAGATATAGGTGTCGATAGGCATTTTAGATATAGGTGTCGATAGGCATTTCAGATATAGGTGTCGATAGGCATTTCAGATATAGGTTTCGATAGGCATTTCAGATATAGGTGTCGATAGGCATTTTAGATATAGGTGTCGATAGGCATTTCAGATATAGGTGCCGATAGGCATTTCAGATATAGTTGCCGATTGGCATTTTAAAAATAGGTGCCGATAGGCATTTCAGATATAGAAGCCGATAGGCATTTCAAAAATAGGTGCCGATAGGCATTCCAGATATGGTTCCCGATAGGCATTTTAAATATAGGTGCTGATAGGCATTTCAGATGTAGTTTCCGATAGGCATTTCAAAAATAGGTGTCGATAGGTTTTTCAGATATAAGTGTCGATAGGCATTTCAGATATAGGTGTCGATAGGCATTTCAGATATAGGTGTCGATAGGCATTTCAGATATAGGTGTCGATAGGCATTTCAGATATAGTTGCCGATTGGCATTTTAAAAATAGGTGCCGATAGGCATTTCAGATATAGAAGCCGATAGGCATTTCAAATATAGGTGCCGATAGGCATTCCAGATATGGTTGCCGATAGGCATTTCAAATATAGGTGCTGATAGGCATTTCAGATGAAGTTTCCGATAGGCATTTCAAAAATAGGTGTCGATAGGCATTTCAGATATAGGTGTCGATAGGCATTTCAGATATAGGTGTCGATAGGCATTTCAGATATAGGTGTCGATAGGCATTTCAGATATAGGTGTCGATAAGCATTTCAGATATAGGTGTCGATAGGCATTTCAGATATAGGTGTCGATAGGCATTTCAGATATAGGTGTCGATAGGCATTTCAGATAAAGGTGTCGATAGGCATTTCAGATATAGGTGTCGATAGGCATTTCAGATATAGGTGTCGATAGGCATTTCAGATATAGGTGTCGATAGGCATTTCAGATATAGGTGTCGATAGGCATTTCAGATATAGGTGTCGATAGGCATTTCAGATATAGGTGCCGATAGGTATTTCAGATATAGAAGCCGATAGGCATTTCAAATATAGGTGCCGATAGGCATTCCAGATATGGTTGCCGATAGGCATTTCAAATATAGGTGCTGATAGGCATTTCAGATGTAGTTTCCGATAGGCATTTCAAAAATAGGTGTCGATAGGCATTTCAGATATATGTGTCGATAGGCATTTCAGATATAGGTGTCGATAGGCATTTCAGATATAGGTGTCGATAGGCATTTCAGATATAGGTGTCGATAGGCATTTCAGATATAGGTGTCGATAGGCATTTTAGATATAGGTGTCGATAGGCATTTCAGATATAGGTGTCGATAGGCATTTCAGATATAGGTGCCGATAGGCATTTCAGATATAGTTGCCGATTGGCATTTTAAAAATAGGTGCCGATAAGCATTTCAGATATAGAAGCCGATAGGCATTTCAAATATAGGTGCCGATAGGCATTCCAGATATGGTTGCCGATAGGCATTTCAAATATAGGTGCTGATAGGCATTTCAGATGTAGTTTCCGATAGGCATTTCAAAAATAGGTGTCGATAGGCATTTCAGATATAGGTGTCGATAGGCATTTCAGATATAGGTGTCGATAGGCATTTCAGATATAGGTGTCGATAGGCATTTCAGATATAGGTGTCGATAGGCATTTCAGATATAGGTGTCGATAGGCATTTCAGATATAGGTGTCGATAGGCATTTCAGATATAGGTGTCGATAGGCATTTCAGATATAGGTGTCGATAGGCATTTCAGATATAGGTGTCGATAGGCATTTCAGATATAGGTGTCGATAGGCATTTCAGATATAGGTGTCGATAGGCATTTCAGATATAGGTGTCGATAGGCATTTCAGATATAGGTGCCGATAGGCATTTCAGATATAGGTGCAGATAGGCATTTCAGATATAGTTGCCGATTGGCATTTTAAAAATAGGTGCCGATAGGCATTTCAGATATAGAAGCCGATAGGCATTTCAAATATAGGTGCCGATAGGCATTCCAGATATGGTTGCCGATAGGCATTTCAAATATAGGTGCTGATAGGCATTTCAGATGTAGTTTCCGATAGGCATTTCAAAAATAGGTGTCGATAGGCATTTCAGATATAGGTGTCGATAGGCATTTCAGATATAGGTGTCGATAGGCATTTCAGATATAGGTGTCGATAGTCATTTCAGATATAGGTGTAGATAGGCATTTCAGATATAGGTGTCGATAGGCATTTTAGATATAGGTGTCGATAGGCATTTCAGATATAGGTGTCGATAGGCATTTCAGATATAGGTGCCGATAGGCATTTCAGATATAGTTGCCGATTGGCATTTTAAAAATAGGTGCCGATAGGCATTTCAGATATAGAAGCCGATAGGCATTTCAAATATAGGTGCCGATAGGCATTCCAGATATGGTTGCCGATAGGCATTTCAAATATAGGTGCTGATAGGCATTTCAGATGTAGTTTCCGATAGGCATTTCAAAAATCGGTGTCGATAGGCATTTCAGATATAGGTGTCGATAGGCATTTCAGATATAGGTGTCGATAGGCATTTCAGATATAGGTGTCGATAGGCATTTCAGATATAGGTGTCGATAGGCATTTCAGATATAGGTGTCGATAGGCATTTCAGATATAGGTGTCGATAGGCATTTCAGATATAGGTGTCGATAGGCCTTTCAGATATAGGTGCCGATAGGCATTTCAGATATAGTTGCTGATTGGCATTTTAAAAATAGGTGCCGATAGGCATTTCAGATATAGAAGCCGATAGGCATTTCAAATATAGGTGCCGATAGGCATTCCAGATATAGTTGCCGATAGGCATTTCAAATATAGGTGCTGATAGGCATTTCAGATGTAGTTTCCGATAGGCATTTCAAAAATAGGTGTCGATAGGCATTTCAGATATAGGTGTCGATAGGCATTTCAGATATAGGTGTCGATAGGCATTTCAGATATAGGTGTCGATAGGCATTTTAGATATAGGTGTCGATAGGCATTTCAGATATAGGTGTCGATAGGCATTTCAGATATAGGTGTCGATAGGCATTTCAGATATAGGTGTCGATAGGCATTTCAGATATAAGTGTCGATAGGCATTTCAGATATAGGTGCCGATAGGCATTTCAGATATAGTTGCCGATTGGCATTTTAAAAATAGGTGCCGATAGGCATTTCAGATATAGAAGCCGATAGGCATTTCAAAAATAGGTGCCGATAGGCATTCCAGATATGGTTCCCGATAGGCATTTCAAATATAGGTGCTGATAGGCATTTCAGATGTAGTTTCCGATAGGCATTTCAAAAATAGGTGTCGATAGGTTTTTCAGATATAAGTGTCGATAGGCATTTCAGATATAGGTGTCGATAGGCATTTCAGATATAGGTGTCGATAGGCATTTCAGATATAGGTGTCGATAGGCATTTCAGATATAGTTGCTGATTGGCATTTTAAAAATAGGTGCCGATAGGCATTTCAGATATAGAAGCCGATAGGCATTTCAAATATAGGTGCCGATAGGCATTCCAGATATGGTTGCCGATAGGCATTTCAAATATAGGTGCTGATAGGCATTTCAGATGAAGTTTCCGATAGGCATTTCAAAAATAGGTGTCGATAGGCATTTCAGATATAGGTGTCGATAGG
Organism: Venustoraphidia nigricollis; assembly: GCA_034508555.1. Classification (NCBI taxonomy): domain Eukaryota; kingdom Metazoa; phylum Arthropoda; class Insecta; order Raphidioptera; family Raphidiidae; genus Venustoraphidia; species Venustoraphidia nigricollis. Next base: position 143,876 of record JAVRKA010000328.1, read on the forward strand.
CATTTCAGATATAGGTGTCGATAGGCATTTCAGATATAGGTGTCGATAGGCATTTCAGATATAGGTGTCGATAAGCATTTCAGATATAGGTGTCGATAGGCATTTCAGATATAGGTGTCGATAGGCATTTCAGATATAGGTGTCGATAGGCATTTCAGATAAAGGTGTCGATAGGCATTTCAGATATAGGTGTCGATAGGCATTTCAGATATAGGTGTCGATAGGCATTTCAGATATAGGTGTCGATAGGCATTTCAGATATAGGTGTCGATAGGCATTTCAGATATAGGTGCCGATAGGCATTTCAGATATAGAAGCCGATAGGCATTTCAAATATAGGTGCCGATAGGCATTCCAGATATGGTTGCCGATAGGCATTTCAAATATAGGTGCTGATAGGCATTTCAGATGTAGTTTCCGATAGGCATTTCAAAAATAGGTGTCGATAGGCATTTCAGATATATGTGTCGATAGGCATTTCAGATATAGGTGTCGATAGGCATTTCAGATATAGGTGTCGATAGGCATTTCAGATATAGGTGTCGATAGGCATTTTAGATATAGGTGTCGATAGGCATTTCAGATATAGGTGTCGATAGGCATTTCAGATATAGGTGTCGATAGGCATTTCAGATATAGGTGCCGATAGGCATTTCAGATATAGTTGCCTAATGGCATTTTAAAAATAGGTGCCGATAGGCATTTCAGATATAGAAGCCGATAGGCATTTCAAATATAGGTGCCGATAGGCATTCCAGATATGGTTGCCGATAGGCATTTCAAATATAGGTGCTGATAGGCATTTCAGATGTAGTTTCCGATCGGCATTTCAAAAATAGCTGTCGATAGGCATTTCAGATATATGTGTCGATAGGCATTTCAGATATAGGTGTCGATAGGCATTTCAGATATAGGTGTCGATAGGCATTTCAGATATAGGTGTCGATAGGCATTTCAGATATAGGTGTCGATAGGCATTTCAGATATAGGTGTCGATAGGCATTTCAGATATAGTTGCCGATAGGCATTTCAGATATAGTTGCCGATTGGCATTTTAAAAATAGGTGCCGATAGGCATTTCAGATATAGAAGCCGATAGGCATTTCAAATATAGGTGCCGATAGGCATTCCAGATATGGTTGCCGATAGGCATTTCAAATATAGGTGCTGATAGGCATTTCAGATGTAGTTTCCGATAGGCATATCAAAAATGGGTGTCGATAGGCATTTCAGATATAGGTGTCGATAGGCATTTCAGATATAGGTGTCGATAGGCATTTCGGATATAGGTGTCGATAGGCATTTCAGATATAGGTCTCGATAGGCATTTCAGATATAGGTGTCGATAGGCATTTCAGATATAGGTGTCGATAGGCATTTCAGATATAGGTGTCGATAGGCATTTCAGATATAGGTGTCGATAGGCATTTCAGATATAGGTGTCGATAGGCATTTCAGATATAGGTGTCGATAGGCATTTCAGATATAGGTGCCGATAGGCATTTCAGATATAGAAGCCGATAGGCATTTCAAATATAGGTGCCGATAGGCATTCCAGATATGGTTGCCGATAGGCATTTCAAATATAGGTGCTGATAGGCATTTCAGATGTAGTTTCCGATAGGCATTTAAAAAATAGGTGTCGATAGGCATTTCAGATATAGGTGTCGATAGGCATTTCAGATATAGGTGTCGATGGGCATTTCAGATATAGGTGTCGATAGGCATTTCAGATATAGGTGTCGATAGGCATTTCAGATATAGGTGCCGATAGGCATTTCAGATATAGGTGTCGATAGGCATTTCAGATATAGGTGTCGATAGGCATTTCAGATAAAGGTGTCGATAGGCATTTCAGATATAGGTGTCGATAGGCATTTCAGATATAGGTGCCGATAGGCATTTCAGATATAGGTGCCGATAGGCATTTCAGATATAGTTGCCGATTGGCATTTTAAAAATAGGTGGCGATAGGCATTTTATATATAGAAGCCGATAGGCATTTCAAATATAGGTGCCGATAGGCATTCCAGATATGGTTGCCGATAGGCATTTCAAATATAGGTGCTGATAGGCATTTCAGATGTAGTTTCCGATAGGCATTTCAAAAATAGGTGTCGATAGGCATTTCAGATATAGGTGTCGATAGGCATTTCAGATATAGGTGTTGATAGGCATTTCAGATATAGGTGTCGATAGGCATTTCAGATATAGGTGTCGATAGGCATTTCAGATATAGGTGTAGATAGGCATTTCAGATATAGGTGTCGATAAGCATTTCAGATATAGGTGTCGATAGGCATTTCAGATATAGGTGTCGATAGGCATTTCAGATATAGGTGTCGATAGGCATTTCAGATATAGGTGTCGATAGGCATTTTAGATATAGGTGTCGATAGGCATTTCAGATATAGGTGCCGATAGGCATTTTAGATATAGTTGCCGATTGGCATTTTAAAAATAGGTGCCGATAGGCATTTCAGATATAGAAGCCGATAGGCATTTTAAATATAGGTGCCGATAGGTATTCCAGATATGGTTGCCAATAGGCATTTCAAATATAGGTGCTGATAGGCATTTCAGATGTAGTTTCCGATAGGCATTACAAAAATGGGTGTCGATAGGCATTTCAGATATAGGTGTCGATAGGCATTTCAGATATAGGTGTCGATAGGCATTTCAGATATAGGTGTCGATAGGCATTTCAGATATAGGTGTCGATAGGCATTTCAGATATAGGTGCCGATAGGCATTTCAGATATAGTTGCCGATTGGCATTTTAAAAATAGGTGCCGATAGGCATTTCAGATATAGAAGCCGATAGGCATTTCAAATATAGGTGCCGATAGGCATTCCAGATATGGTTGCCGATAGGCATTTCAAATATAGGTGCTGATAGGCATTTCAGATGTAGTTTCCGATAGGCATTTCAAAAATAGGTGTCGATATGCATTTCAGATATAGGTGTCGATAGGCATTTCAGATATAGGTGTCGATAGGCATTTCAGATATAGGTGTCGATAGGCATTTCAGATATAGGTGCCGATAGGCATTTCAGATATAGTTGCCGATTGGCATTTTAAAAATAGGTGCCGATAGGCATTTCAGATATAGAAGCCGATAGGCATTTCAAATATAGGTGCCGATAGGCATTCCAGATATGGTTGCCGATAGGCATTTCAAATATAGGTGCTGATAGGCATTTCAGATGTAGTTTCCGATTGGCATTTCAAAAATAGGTGTCGATAGGCATTTCAGATATAGGTGTCGATAGGCATTTCAGATATAGGTGTCGATAGGCATTTCAGATATAGGTGTCGATAGGCATTTCAGATAAAGGTGTCGATAGGCATTTCAGATATAGGTGTCGATAGGCATTTCAGATATAGGTGTCGATAGGCATTTCAGATATAGTTGCCGATTGGCATTTTAAAAATAGGTGCCGATAGGCATTTCAGATATTGAAGCCGATAGGCATTTCAAATATAGGTGCCGATAGGCATTCCAGATATGGTTGCCGATAGGCATTTCAAATATAGGTGCTGATAGGCATTTCAAATGTAGTTTCCGATAGGCATTTCAAAAATAGGTGTCGATAGGCATTTCAGATATAGGTGTCGATAGGCATTTCAGATATAGGTGTCGATAGGCATTTCAGATATAGGTGTCGATAGGCATTTCAGATATAGGTGTCGATAGGCATTTCAGATATAGGTGTCGATAGGCATTTCAGATATAGGTGCCGATAGGCATTTCAGATATAGTTGCCGATTGGCATTTTAAAAATAGGTGCCGATAGGCATTTCAGATATAGAAGCCGATAGGCATTTCAAATATAGATGCCGATAGGCATTTCCAGATATGGTTGCCGATAGGCATTTCAAATATAGGTGCTGATAGGCATTTCAGATGTAGTTTCCGATAGGCATATAAAAAATAGGTGTCGATAGGCATTTCAGATATAGGTGTCGATAGGCATTTCAGATATAGGTGTCGATAGGCATTTCAGATATAGGTGTCGATAGGCATTTCAGTTATAGGTGTCGATAGGCATTTCAGATATAGGTGTCGATAGGCATTTCAGATATAGGTGTCGATAGGCATTTCAGATATAGGTGTCGATCGGCATTTCAGATATAGGTGTCGATAGGCATTTCAGATATAGGTGCCGATAGGCATTTCAGATATAGTTGCCGATTGGCATTTTAAAAATAGGTGCCGATAGGCATTTCAGATATAGAGGCCGATAGGCATTTCAAATATAGGTGCCGATAGGCATTCCAGATATGGTTGCCGATAGGCATTTCAAATATAGGTGCTGATAGGCATTTCAGATGTAGTTTCCGATAGGCATTTCAAAAATAGGTGTCGATAGGCATTTCAGATATAGGTGTCGATAGGCATTTCAGATAAAGGTGTCGATAGGCATTTCAGATATAGGTGTCGATAGGCATTTCAGATATAGGTGTCGATAGGCATTTCAGATATTGGTGTCGATAGGCATTTCAGATATAGGTGTCGATAGGCATTTCAGATATAGGTGTCGATAGGCATTTCAGATATAGGTGCCGATAGACATTTCAGATATAGTTGCCGATTGGCATTTTAAAAATAGGTGCCGATAGGCATTTCAGATATAGAAGCCGATAGGCATTTCAAATATAGGTGCCGATAGGCATTTCAGATATGGTTGCCGATAGGCATTTCAAATATAGGTGCTGATAGGCATTTCAGATGTAGTTTCCGATAGGCATTTCAAAAATAGGTGTCGATAGGCATTTCAGATATAGGTGTCGATAGGCATTTCAGATATAGGTGTCGATAGGCATTTCAGATATAGGTGTCGATAGGCATTTCAGATATAGGTGTCGATAGGCATTTCAGATATAGGTGTCGATAGGCATTTCAGATATAGGTGTCGATAGGCATTTCAGATATAGGTGTCGATAGGCATTTCAGATATAGATGCCGATAGGCATTTCAGATATAGTTGCCGATTGGCATTTTAAAAATAGGTGCCGATAGGCATTTCAGATATAGAAGCCGATAGGCATTTCAAATATAGGTGCCGATTGGCATTCCAGATATGGTTGCCGATAGGCATTTCAAATATAGGTGCTGATAGGCATTTCAGATGTAGTTTCCGATAGGCATTTCAAAAATAGGTGTCGATAGGCATTTCAGATATATGTGTCGATAGGCATTTCAGATATAGGTGTCGATAGGCATTTCAGATATAGGTGTCGATAGGCATTTCAGATATAGGTGTCGATAGGCATTTCAGATATAGGTGTCGATAGGCATTTCAGATATAGGTGTCGATAGGCATTTCAGAAATAGGTGTCGATAGGCATTTCAGATATAGGTGCCGATAGGCATTTCAGATATAGTTGCCGATTGGCATTTTAAAAATAGGTGCCGATAGGCATTTCAGATATAGAAGCCGATAGGCATTTCAAATATAGGTGCCGATAGGCATTCCAGATATGGTTGCCGATAGGCATTTTAAATATAGGTGCTGATAGGCATTTCAGATGTAGTTTCCGATAGGCATTTTTAAAATAGGTGTCGATAGGCATTTTAGATATAGGTGTCGATAGGCATTTCAGATATAGGTGTCGATAAGCATTTCAGATATAGGTGTCGATAGGCATTTCAGATATAAGTGTCGATAGGCATTTCAGATATAGGTGTCGATAGGCATTTTAGATATAGGTGTCGATAGGCATTTCAGATATAGGTGTCGATAGGCATTTCAGATATAGGTGCCGATAGGCATTTCAGATATAGTTGCCGATTGGCATTTTAAAAATAGGTGCCGATAAGCATTTCAGATATAGAAGCCGATAGGCATTTCAAATATAGGTGCCGATAGGCATTCCAGATATGGTTGCCGATAGGCATTTCAAATATAGGTGCTGATAGGCATTTCAGATGTAGTTTCCGATAGGCATTTCAAAAATAGGTGTCGATAGGCATTTCAGATATAGGTGTCGATAGGCATTTCAGATATAGGTGTCGATAGGCATTTCAGATATAGGTGTCGATAGGCATTTCAGATAGAGGTGTCGATAGGCATTTCAGATATAGGTGTCGATAGGCATTTCAGATATAGGTGTCGATAGGCATTTCAGATATAGGTGTCGATAGGCATTTCAGATATAGGTGTCGATAGGCAATTCAGATATAGGTGTCGATAGGCATTTCAGATATAGGTGTCGATAGGCATTTTAGATATAGGTGTCGATAGGCATTTCAGATATAGGTGCCGATAGGCATTTCAGATATAGGTGCCGATAGGCATTTCAGATATGGTTGCCGATTGGCATTTTAAAAATAGGTGCCGATAGGCATTTCAGATATAGAAGCCGATAGGCATTTCAAATATAGGTGCCGATAGGCATTCCAGATATGGTTGCCGATAGGCATTTCTAATATAGGTGCTGATAGGCATTTCAGATGTAGTTTCCGATAGGCATTTCAAAAATAGGTGTCGATAGGCATTTCAGATATAGGTGTCGATAGGCATTTTAGATATTGGTGTCGATAGGCATTTCAGATATAGGTGTCGATAGGCATTTCAGATATAGGTGTCGATAGGCATTTCAGATATAGGTGTCGATAGGCATTTTAGATATAGGTGTCGATAGGCATTTCAGATATAGGTGTCGATAGGCATTTCAGATATAGGTGCCGATAGGCATTTCAGATATAGTTGCCGATTGGCATTTTAAAAATAGGTGCCGATAGGCAATTTAGATATAGAAGCCGATAGGCATTTCAAATATAGGTGCCGATAGGCATTCCAGATATGGTTGCCGATAGGCATTTCAAATATAGGTGCTGATAGGCATTTCAGATGTAGTTTCCGATAGGCATTTCAAAAATCGGTGTCGATAGGCATTTCAGATATAGGTGTCGATAGGCATTTCAGATATAGGTGTCGATAGGCATTTCAGATATAGGTGTCGATAGGCATTTCAGATATAGGTGTCGATAGGCATTTCAGATATAGGTGTCGATAGGCATTTCAGATATAGGTGTCGATAGGCCTTTCAGATATAGGTGCCGATAGGCATTTCAGATATAGTTGCCTATTGGCATTTTAAAAATAGGTGCCGATAGGCATTTCAGATATAGAAGCCGATAGGCATTTCAAATATAGGTGCCGATAGGCATTCCAGATATGGTTGCCGATAGGCATTCCAGATATGGTTGCCGATAGGCATTTCAAATATAGGTGCTGATAGGCATTTCAGATGTAGTTTCCGATAGGCATTTCAAAAATAGGTGTCGATAGGCATTTCAGATATAAGTGTCGATAGGCATTTCAGATATAGGTGTCGATAGGCATTTTAGATATAGGTGTCGATAGGCATTTCAGATATAGGTGTCGATAGGCATTTCAGATATAGGTGTCGATAGGCATTTCAGATATAGGTGTCGATAGGCATTTCAGATATAGGTGTCGATAGGCATTTCAGATATAGGTGCCGATAGGCATTTCAGATATAGTTGCCGATTGGCATTTTAAAAATAGGTGCCGATAGGCATTTCAGATATAGAAGCCGATAGGCATTTCAAATATATGTGCCGATAGGCATTCCAGATATGGTTGCCGATAGGCATTTCAAATATAGGTGCTGATAGGCATTTCAGATGTAGTTTCCGATAGGCATTTCAAAAATAGGTGTCGATAGGTTTTTCAGATATAGGTGTCGATAGGCATTTCAGATATAGGTGTCGATAGGCATTTCAGATATAGGTGTCGATAGGCATTTCAGATATAGGTGCCGATAGGCATTTCAGATATAGTTGCCGATTGGCATTTTAAAAATAGGTGCCGATAGGCATTTCAGATATAGAAGCCGATAGGCATTTCAAATATAGGTGCCGATAGGCATTCCAGATATGGTTGCCTATAGGCATTTCAAATATAGGTGCCGATAGGCATTTCAGATGCAGTTTCCGATAGGCATTTCAAAAATAGGTGTCGATAGGCATTTCAGATATAGGTGTCGATAGGCATTTCAGATATAGGTGTCGATAGGCATTTCAGATATATGTGTCGATAGGCATTTCAGATATAGGTGTCGATAGGCATTTCAGATATAGGTGTCGATAGGCATTTCAGATATAGGTGTCGATAGGCATTTCAGATATAGGTGCCGATTGGCATTTTAAAAATAGGTGCCGATAGGCATTTCAGATATAGAAGCCGATAGGCATTTCAAATATAGGTGCCGATAGGCATTCCAGATATGGTTGCCGATAGGCATTTCAAATATAGGTGCTGATAGGCATTTCAGATGTAGTTTCCGATAGGCATTTCAAAAATAGGTGTCGATAGGCATTTCAGATATAGGTGTCGATAGGCATTTCAGATATAGGTGTCGATAGGCATTTCAGATATAGGTGTCGATAGGCATTTCAGATATAGGTGTCGATAGGCATTTCAGATATAGGTGTCGATAGGCATTTCAGATATAGGTGTCGATAGGCATTTCAGATATAGGTGTCGATAGGCATTTCAGATATAGGTGTCGATAGGCATTTCAGATATAGGGGTCGATAGGCATTTCAGATAGAGGTGCCGATAGGCATTTCAGATATAGTTGCCGATTGGCATTTTAAAAATAGGTGCCGATAGGCATTTCAGATATAGAAGCCGATAGGCATTTCAAATATAGGTGCCGATAGGTATTCCAGATATGGTTGCCGATAGGCATTTCAAATATAGGTGCTGATAGGCATTTCAGATGTAGTTTCCGATAGGCATTACAAAAATAGGTGTCGATAGGCATTTCAGATATAGGTGTCGATAGGCATTTCTGATATAGGTGTCGATAGGCATTTCAGATATAGGTGTCGATAGGCATTTCAGATATAGGTGTCGATAGGCATTTCAGATATAGGTGTCGATAGGCATTTCAGATATAGTTGCCGATTGGCATTTTAAAAATAGGTGCCGATAGGCATTTCAGATATAGAAGCCGATAGGCATTTCAAATATAGGTGCCGATAGGCATTCCAGATATGGTTGCCGATAGGCATTTCAAATATAGGTGCTGATAGGCATTTCAGATGTAGTTTCCGATAGGCATTTCAAAAATAGGTGTCGATACGCATTTCAGATATAGGTGTCGATAGGCATTTCAGATATAGGTGTCGATAGGCATTTCAGATATAGGTGTCGATAGGCATTTCAGATATAGGTGTCGATAGGCATTTCAGATATAGGTGTCGATAGGCATTTCAGATATAGGTGTCGATAGGCATTTCAGATATAGGTGTCGATAGGCATTTCAGATATAGGGGTCGATAGGCATTTCAGATAGAGGTGCCGATAGGCATTTCAGATATAGTTGCCGATTGGCATTTTAAAAATAGGTGCCGATAGGCATTTCAGATATAGAAGCCGATAGGCATTTCAAATATAGGTGCCGATAGGTATTCCAGATATGGTTGCCGATAGGCATTTCAAATATAGGTGCTGATAGGCATTTCAGATGTAGTTTCCGATAGGCATTACAAAAATAGGTGTCGATAGGCATTTCAGATATAGGTGTCGATAGGCATTTCTGATATAGGTGTCGATAGGCATTTCAGATATAGGTGTCGATAGGCATTTCAGATATAGGTGTCGATAGGCATTTCCGATATAGGTGTCGATAGGCATTTCAGATATAGGTGTCGATAGGCATTTCAGATATAGGTGTCGATAGGCATTTCAGATATAGGTGCCGATAGGCATTTCAGATATAGTTGCCGATTGGCATTTTAAAAATAAGTGCCGATAGGCATTTCAGATATAGAAGCCGATAGGCATTTTAAATATAGGTGCCGATAGGCATTCCAGATATGGTTGCCGATAGGCATTTCAAATATAGGTGCTGATAGGCATTTCAGATGTAGTTTCCGATAGGCATTTCAAAAATAGGTGTCGATAGGCATTTCAGATATAGGTGTCGATAGGCATTTCAGATATAGGTGTCGATAGGCATTTCAGATATAGGTGTCGATAGGCATTTCAGATATAGGTGTCGATAGGCATTTCAGATATAGGTGTCGATAGGCATTTCAGATATAGGTGTCGATAGGCATTTCAGATATAGGTGTCGATAGGCATTTCAGATATAGGTGTCGATAAGCATTTCAGATATAGGTGCCGATAGGCATTTCAGATATAGTTGCCGATTGGCATTTTAAAAATAGGTGCCGATAGGCATTTCAGATATAGAAGCCGATAGGCATTTCAAATATAGGTGCCGATAGGTATTCCAGATATGGTTGCCGATAGGCATTTCAAATATAGGTGCTGATAGGCATTTCAGATGTAGTTTCCGATAGGCATTACAAAAATAGGTGTCGATAGGCATTTTAGATATAGGTGTCGATAGGCATTTCAGATATAGGTGTCGATAGGCATTTCAGATATAGGTGTCGATAGGCATTTCAGATATAGGTGTCGATAGGCATTTCAGATATAGGTGTCGATAGGCATTTCAGATATAGGTGTCGATAGGCATTTCAGATATAGGTGTCGATAGGCATTTCAGATATAGGTGCCGATAGGCATTTCAGATATAGTTGCCGATTGGCATTTTAAATATAGGTGCCGATAGGCATTTCAGATATAGAAGCCGATAGGCATTTCAAATATAGGTGCCGATAGGCATTCCAGATATGGTTGCCGATAGGCATTTCAAATATAGGTGCTGATAGGCATTTCAGATGTAGTTTCCGATAGGCATTTCAAAAATAGGTGTCGATAGGCATTTCAGATATAGGTGTCGATAGGTATTTCAGATATAGGTGTCGATAGGCATTTCAGATATAGGTGTCGATAGGCATTTCAGATATAGGTGCCGATAGGCATTTCAGATATAGTTGCCGATTGGCATTTTAAAAATAGGTGCCGATAGGCATTTCAGATATAGAAGCCGATAGGCATTTCAAATATAGGTGCCAATAGGCATTCCAGATATGGTTGCCGATAGGCATTTCAAATATAGGTGCTGATAGGCATTTCAGATGTAGTTTCCGATAGGCATTTCAAAAATAGGTGTCGATAGGCATTTCAGATATAGGTGTCGATAGGCATTTCAGACATAGGTGTCGATAGGCATTTCAGATATAGGTGTCGATAGGCATTTCAGATAAAGGTGTCGATAGGCATTTCAGATATAGGTGTCGATAGGCATTTCAGATATAGGTGTCGATAGGCATTTCAGATATAGGTGCCGATAGGCATTTCAGATATAGTTGCCGATTGGCATTTTAAAAATAGGTGCCGATAGGCATTTCAGATATAGAAGCCGATAGGCATTTCAAATATAGGTGCCGATAGGCTTTCCAGATATGGTTGCCGATAGGCATTTCAAATATAGGTGCTGATAGGCATTTCAAATGTAGTTTCCGATAGGCATTTCAAAAATAGGTGTCGATAGGCATTTCAGATATAGGTGTCGATAGGCATTTCAGATATAGGTGTCGATAGGCATTTCAGATATAGGTGTCGATAGGCATTTCAGATATAGGTGTCGATAGGCATTTCAGATATAGGTGTCGATAGGCATTTCAGATATAGGTGTCGATAGGCATTTCAGATATAGGTGTCGATAGGCATTTCAGATATAGGTGCCGATAGGCATTTCAGATATAGTTGCCGATTGGCATTTTAAAAATAGGTGCCGATAGGCATTTCAGATATAGAAGCCGATAGGCATTTCAAATATAGATGCCGATAGGCATTTCCAGATATGGTTGCCGATAGGCATTTCAAATATAGGTGCTGATAGGCATTTCAGATGTAGTTTCCGATAGGCATATCAAAAATAGGTGTCGATAGGCATTTCAGATATAGGTGTCGATAGGCATTTCAGATATAGGTGTCGATAGGCATTTCAGATATAGGTGTCGATAGGCATTTCAGTTATAGGTGTCGATAGGCATTTCAGATATAGGTGTCGATAGGCATTTCAGATATAGGTGTCGATAGGCATTTCAGATATAGGTGTCGATAGGCATTTCAGATATAGGTGTCGATAGGCATTTCAGATATAGGTGCCGATAGGCATTTCAGATATAGTTGCCGATTGGCATTTTAAAAATAGGTGCCAAAAGGCATTTCAGATATAGAAGCCGATAGGCATTTCAAATATAGGTGCCGATAGGCATTCCAGATATGGTTGCCGATAGGCATTTCAAATATAGGTGCTGATAGGCATTTCAGATGTAGTTTCCGATAGGCATTTCAAAAATAGGTGTCGATAGGCATTTCAGATATAGGTGTCGATAGGCATTTCAGATAAAGGTGTCGATAGGCATTTCAGATATAGGTGTCGATAGGCATTTCAGATATAGGTGTCGATAGGCATTTCAGATATAGGTGTCGATAGGCATTTCAGATATAGGTGTCGATAGGCATTTCAGATATAGGTGTCGATAGGCATTTCAGATATAGGTGCCGATAGACATTTCAGATATAGTTGCCGATTGGCATTTTAAAAATAGGTGCCGATAGGCATTTCAGATATAGAAGCCGATAGGCATTTCAAATATAGGTGCCGATAGGCATTCCAGATATGGTTGCCGATAGGCATTTCAAATATAGGTGCTGATAGGCATTTCAGATGTAGTTTCCGATAGGCAATTCAAAAATAGGTGTCGATAGGCATTTCAGATATAGGTGTCGATAGGCATTTCAGATATAGGTGTCGATAGGCATTTCAGATATAGGTGTCGATAGGCATTTCAGATATAGGTGTCGATAGGCATTTCAGATATAGGTGTCGATAGGCATTTCAGATATAGGTGTCGATAGGCATTTCAGATATAGGTGTCGATAGGCATTTCAGATATAGGTGCCGATAGGCATTTCAGATATAGTTGCCGATTGGCATTTTAAAAATAGGTGCCGATAGGCATATCAGATATAGAAGCCGATAGGCATTTCAAATATAGGTGCCGATTGGCATTCCAGATACGGTTGCCGATAGGCATTTCAAATATAGGTGCTGATAGGCATTTCAGATGTAGTTTCCGATAGGCATTTCAAAAATAGGTGTCGATAGGCATTTCAGATATATGTGTCGATAGGCATTTCAGATATAGGTGTCGATAGGCATTTCAGATATAGGTGTCGATAGGCATTTCAGATATAGGTGTCGATAGGCATTTCAGATATAGGTGTCGATAGGCATTTCAGATATAGGTGTCGATAGGCATTTCAGATATAGGTGTCGATAGGCATTTCAGATATAGGTGCCGATAGGCATTTCAGATATAGTTGCCGATTGGCATTTTAAAAATAGGTGCCGATAGGCATTTCAGATATAGAAGCCGATAGGCATTTCAAATATAGGTGCCAATAGGCATTCCAGATATGGTTGCCGATAGGCATTTTAAATATAGGTGCTGATAGGCATTTCAGATGTAGTTTCCGATAGGCATTTCTAAAATAGGTGTCGATAGGCATTTTAGATATAGGTGTCGATAGGCATTTCAGATATAGGTGTCGATAAGCATTTCAGATATAGGTGTCGATAGGCATTTCAGATATAAGTGTCGATAGGCATTTCAGATATAGGTGTCGATAGGCATTTTAGATATAGGTGTCGATAGGCATTTCAGATATAGGTGTCGATAGGCATTTCAGATATAGGTGCCGATAGGCATTTCAGATATAGTTGCCGATTGGCATTTTAAAAATAGGTGCCGATAAGCATTTCAGATATAGAAGCCGATAGGCATTTCAAATATAGGTGCCGATAGGCATTCCAGATATGGTTGCCGATAGGCATTTCAAATATAGGTGCTGATAGGCATTTCAGATGTAGTTTCCGATAGGCATTTCAAAAATAGGTGTCGATAGGCATTTCAGATATAGGTGTCGATAGGCATTTCAGATATAGGTGTCGATAGGCATTTCAGATATAGGTGTCGATAGGCATTTCAGATATAGGTGTCGATAGGCATTTCAGATATAGGTGTCGATAGGCATTTCAGATATAGGTGTCGATAGGCATTTCAGATATAGGTGTCGATAGGCATTTCAGATATAGGTGTCGATAGGCATTTCAGATATAGGTGTCGATAGGCATTTCAGATATAGGTGTCGATAGGCATTTTAGATATAGGTGTCGATAGGCATTTCAGATAAAGGTGCCGATAGGCATTTCAGATATAGGTGCCGATAGGCATTTCAGATATAGTTGCCGATTGGCATTTTAAAAATAGGTGCCGATAGGCATTTCAGATATAGAAGCCGATAGGCATTTCAAATATAGGTGCCGATAGGCATTCCAGATATGATTGCCGATAGGCATTTCAAATATAGGTGCTGATAGGCATTTCAGATGTAGTTTCCGATAGGCATTTCAAAAATAGGTGTCGATAGGCATTTCAGATATAGGTGTCGATAGGCATTTTAGATATTGGTGTCGATAGGCATTTCAGATATAGGTGTCGATAGGCATTTCAGATATAGGTGTCGATAGGCATTTCAGATATAGGTGTCGATAGGCATTTTAGATATAGGTGTCGATAGGCATTTCAGATATAGGTGTCGATAGGCATTTCAGATATAGGTGCCGATAGGCATTTCAGATATAGTTGCCGATTGGCATTTTAAAAATAGGTGCCGATAGGCATTTCAGATATAGAAGCCGATAGGCATTTCAAATATAGGTGCCGATAGGCATTCCAGATATGGTTGCCGATAGGCATTTCAAATATAGGTGCTGATAGGCATTTCAGATGTAGTTTCCGATAGGCATTTCAAAAATCGGTGTCGATAGGCATTTCAGATATAGGTGTCGATAGGCATTTCAGATATAGGTGTCGATAGGCATTTCAGATATAGGTGTCGATAGGCATTTCAGATATAGGTGTCGATAGGCATTTCAGATATAGGTGTCGATAGGCATTTCAGATATAGGAGTCGATAGGCATTTCAGATAGAGGTGCCGATAGGCATTTCAGATATAGTTGCCGATTGGCATTTTAAAAATAGGTGCCGATAGGCATTTCAGATATAGAAGCCGATAGGCATTTCAAATATAGGTGCCGATAGGTATTCCAGATATGGTTGCCGATAGGCATTTCAAATATAGGTGCTGATAGGCATTTCAGATGTAGTTTCCGATAGGCATTACAAAAATAGGTGTCGATAGGCATTTCAGATATAGGTGTCGATAGGCATTTCTGATATAGGTGTCGATAGGCATTACAGATATAGGTGTCGATAGGCATTTCAGATATAGGTGTCGATAGGCATTTCAGATATAGGTGTCGATAGGCATTTCAGATATAGTTGCCGATTGGCATTTTAAAAATAGGTGCCGATAGGCATTTCAGATATAGAAGCCGATAGGCATTTCAAATATAGGTGCCGATAGGCATTCCAGATATGGTTGCCGATAGGCATTTCAAATATAGGTGCTGATAGGCATTTCAGATGTAGTTTCCGATAGGCATTTCAAAAATAGGTGTCGATACGCATTTCAGATATAGGTGTCGATAGGCATTTCAGATATAGGTGTCGATAGGCATTTCAGATATAGGTGTCGATAGGCATTTCAGATATAGGTGTCGATAGGCATTTCAGATATAGGTGTCGATAGGCATTTCAGATATAGGTGTCGATAGGCATTTCAGATATAGGTGTCGATAGGCATTTCAGATATAGTTGCCGATTGGCATTTTAAAAATAGGTGCCGATAGGCATTTCAGATATAGAAGCCGATAGGCATTTCAAATATAGGTGCCGATAGGCATTCCAGATATGGTTGCCGATAGGCATTTCAAATATAGGTGCTGATAGGCATTTCAGATGTAGTTTCCGATAGGCATTTCAAAAATAGGTGTCGATACGCATGTCAGATATAGGTGTCGATAGGCATTTCAGATATAGGTGTCGATAGGCATTTCAGATATAGGTGTCGATAGGCATTTCAGATATAGGTGTCGATAGGCATTTCAGATATAGGTGTCGATAGGCATTTCAGATATAGGTGTCGATAGGCATTTCAGATATAGGTGTCGATAGGCATTTCAGATATAGGTGCCGATAGGCATTTCAGATATAGTTGCCGATTGGCATTTTAAATATAGGTGCCGATAGGCATTTCAGATATAGAAGCCGATAGGCATTTCAAATATAGGTGCCGATAGGCATTCCAGATATGGTTGCCGATAGGCATTTCAAATATAGGTGCTGATAGGCATTTCAGATGTAGTTTCCGATAGGCATTTCAAAAATAGGTGTCGATAGGCATTTCAGATATAGGTGTCGATAGGTATTTCAGATATAGGTGTCGATAGGCATTTCAGATATAGGTGTCGATAGGCATTTCAGATATAGGTGTCGATAGGCATTTCAGATATAGGTGCCGATAGGCATTTCAGATATAGTTGCCGATTGGCATTTTAAAAATAGGTGCCAAAAGGCATTTCAGATATAGAAGCCGATAGGCATTTCAAATATAGGTGCCGATAGGCATTCCAGATATGGTTGCCGATAGGCATTTCAAATATAGGTGCTGATAGGCATTTCAGATGTAGTTTCCGATAGGCATTTCAAAAATAGGTGTCGATAGGCATTTCAGATATAGGTGTCGATAGGCATTTCAGATAAAGGTGTCGATAGGCATTTCAGATATAGGTGTCGATAGGCATTTCAGATATAGGTGTCGATAGGCATTTCAGATATAGGTGTCGATAGGCATTTCAGATATAGGTGTCGATAGGCATTTCAGATATAGGTGTCGATAGGCATTTCAGATATAGGTGCCGATAGACATTTCAGATATAGTTGCCGATTGGCATTTTAAAAATAGGTGCCGATAGGCATTTCAGATATAGAAGCCGATAGGCATTTCAAATATAGGTGCCGATAGGCATTCCAGATATGGTTGCCGATAGGCATTTCAAATATAGGTGCTGATAGGCATTTCAGATGTAGTTTCCGATAGGCATTTCAAAAATAGGTGTCGATAGGCATTTCAGATATAGGTGTCGATAGGCATTTCAGATATAGGTGTCGACAGGCATTTCAGATATAGGTGTCGATAGGCATTTCAGATATAGGTGTCGATAGGCATTTCAGATATAGGTGTCGATAGGCATTTCAGATATAGGTGTCGATAGGCATTTCAGATATAGGTGTCGATAGGCATTTCAGATATAGGTGCCGATAGGCATTTCAGATATAGTTGCCGATTGGCATTTTAAAAATAGGTGCCGATAGGCATATCAGATATAGAAGCCGATAGGCATTTCAAATATAGGTGCCGATTGGCATTCCAGATACGGTTGCCGATAGGCATTTCAAATATAGGTGCTGATAGGCATTTCAGATGTAGTTTCCGATAGGCATTTCAAAAATAGGTGTCGATAGGCATTTCAGATATATGTGTCGATAGGCATTTCAGATATAGGTGTCGATAGGCATTTCAGATATAGGTGTCGATAGGCATTTCAGATATAGGTGTCGATAGGCATTTCAGATATAGGTGTCGATAGGCATTTCAGATATAGGTGTCGATAGGCATTTCAGATATAGGTGTCGATAGGCATTTCAGATATAGGTGCCGATAGGCATTTCAGATATAGTTGCCGATTGGCATTTTAAAAATAGGTGCCGATAGGCATTTCAGATATAGAAGCCGATAGGCATTTCAAATATAGGTGCCAATAGGCATTCCAGATATGGTTGCCGATAGGCATTTTAAATATAGGTGCTGATAGGCATTTCAGATGTAGTTTCCGATAGGCATTTCTAAAATAGGTGTCGATAGGCATTTTAGATATAGGTGTCGATAGGCATTTCAGATATAGGTGTCGATAAGCATTTCAGATATAGGTGTCGATAGGCATTTCAGATATAAGTGTCGATAGGCATTTCAGATATAGGTGTCGATAGGCATTTTAGATATAGGTGTCGATAGGCATTTCAGATATAGGTGTCGATAGGCATTTCAGATATAGGTGCCGATAGGCATTTCAGATATAGTTGCCGATTGGCATTTTAAAAATAGGTGCCGATAAGCATTTCAGATATAGAAGCCGATAGGCATTTCAAATATAGGTGCCGATAGGCATTCCAGATATGGTTGCCGATAGGCATTTCAAATATAGGTGCTGATAGGCATTTCAGATGTAGTTTCCGATAGGCATTTCAAAAATAGGTGTCGATAGGCATTTCAGATATAGGTGTCGATAGGCATTTCAGATATAGGTGTCGATAGGCATTTCAGATATAGGTGTCGATAGGCATTTCAGATATAGGTGTCGATAGGCATTTCAGATATAGGTGTCGATAGGCATTTCAGATATAGGTGTCGATAGGCATTTCAGATATAGGTGTCGATAGGCATTTCAGATATAGGTGTCGATAGGCATTTCAGATATAGGTGTCGATAGGCATTTCAGATATAGGTGTCGATAGGCATTTTAGATATAGGTGTCGATAGGCATTTCAGATAAAGGTGCCGATAGGCATTTCAGATATAGGTGCCGATAGGCATTTCAGATATAGTTGCCGATTGGCATTTTAAAAATAGGTGCCGATAGGCATTTCAGATATAGAAGCCGATAGGCATTTCAAATATAGGTGCCGATAGGCATTCCAGATATGATTGCCGATAGGCATTTCAAATATAGGTGCTGATAGGCATTTCAGATGTAGTTTCCGATAGGCATTTCAAAAATAGGTGTCGATAGGCATTTCAGATATAGGTGTCGATAGGCATTTTAGATATTGGTGTCGATAGGCATTTCAGATATAGGTGTCGATAGGCATTTCAGATATAGGTGTCGATAGGCATTTCAGATATAGGTGTCGATAGGCATTTCAGATATAGGTGTCGATAGGCATTTCAGATATAGGGGTCGATAGGCATTTCAGATAGAGGTGCCGATAGGCATTTCAGATATAGTTGCCGATTGGCATTTTAAAAATAGGTGCCGATAGGCATTTCAGATATAGAAGCCGATAGGCATTTCAAATATAGGTGCCGATAGGTATTCCAGATATGGTTGCCGATAGGCATTTCAAATATAGGTGCTGATAGGCATTTCAGATGTAGTTTCCGATAGGCATTACAAAAATAGGTGTCGATAGGCATTTCAGATATAGGTGTCGATAGGCATTTCTGATATAGGTGTCGATAGGCATTTCAGATATAGGTGTCGATAGGCATTTCAGATATAGGTGTCGATAGGCATTTCAGATATAGGTGTCGATAGGCATTTCAGATATAGTTGCCGATTGGCATTTTAAAAATAGGTGCCGATAGGCATTTCAGATATAGAAGCCGATAGGCATTTCAAATATAGGTGCCGATAGGCATTCCAGATATGGTTGCCGATAGGCATTTCAAATATAGGTGCTGATAGGCATTTCAGATGTAGTTTCCGACAGGCATTTCAAAAATAGGTGTCGATACGCATTTCAGATATAGGTGTCGATAGGCATTTCAGATATAGGTGTCGATAGGCATTTCAGATATAGGTGTCGATAGGCATTTCAGATATAGGTGTCGATAGGCATTTCAGATATAGGTGTCGATAGGCATTTCAGATATAGGTGTCGATAGGCATTTCAGATATAGGTGTCGATAGGCATTTCAGATATAGTTGCCGATTGGCATTTTAAAAATAGGTGCCGATAGGCATTTCAGATATAGAAGCCGATAGGCATTTCAAATATAGGTGCCGATAGGCATTCCAGATATGGTTGCCGATAGGCATTTCAAATATAGGTGCTGATAGGCATTTCAGATGTAGTTTCCGATAGGCATTTCAAAAATAGGTGTCGATACGCATGTCAGATATAGGTGTCGATAGGCATTTCAGATATAGGTGTCGATAGGCATTTCAGATATAGGTGTCGATAGGCATTTCAGATATAGGTGTCGATAGGCATTTCAGATATAGGTGTCGATAGGCATTTCAGATATAGGTGTCGATAGGCATTTCAGATATAGGTGTCGATAGGCATTTCAGATATAGGTGCCGATAGGCATTTCAGATATAGTTGCCGATTGGCATTTTAAATATAGGTGCCGATAGGCATTTCAGATATAGAAGCCGATAGGCATTTCAAATATAGGTGCCGATAGGCATTCCAGATATGGTTGCCGATAGGCATTTCAAATATAGGTGCTGATAGGCATTTCAGATGTAGTTTCCGATAGGCATTTCAAAAATAGGTGTCGATAGGCATTTCAGATATAGGTGTCGATAGGTATTTCAGATATAGGTGTCGATAGGCATTTCAGATATAGGTGTCGATAGGCATTTCAGATATAGGTGTCGATAGGCATTTCAGATATAGGTGCCGATAGGCATTTCAGATATAGTTGCCGATTGGCATTTTAAAAATAGGTGCCAAAAGGCATTTCAGATATAGAAGCCGATAGGCATTTCAAATATAGGTGCCGATAGGCATTCCAGATATGGTTGCCGATAGGCATTTCAAATATAGGTGCTGATAGGCATTTCAGATGTAGTTTCCGATAGGCATTTCAAAAATAGGTGTCGATAGGCATTTCAGATATAGGTGTCGATAGGCATTTCAGATAAAGGTGTCGATAGGCATTTCAGATATAGGTGTCGATAGGCATTTCAGATATAGGTGTCGATAGGCATTTCAGATATAGGTGTCGATAGGCATTTCAGATATAGGTGTCGATAGGCATTTCAGATATAGGTGTCGATAGGCATTTCAGATATAGGTGCCGATAGACATTTCAGATATAGTTGCCGATTGGCATTTTAAAAATAGGTGCCGATAGGCATTTCAGATATAGAAGCCGATAGGCATTTCAAATATAGGTGCCGATAGGCATTCCAGATATGGTTGCCGATAGGCATTTCAAATATAGGTGCTGATAGGCATTTCAGATGTAGTTTCCGATAGGCATTTCAAAAATAGGTGTCGATAGGCATTTCAGATATAGGTGTCGATAGGCATTTCAGATATAGGTGTCGATAGGCATTTCAGATATAGGTGTCGATAGGCATTTCAGATATAGGTGTCGATAGGCATTTCAGATATAGGTGTCGATAGGCATTTCAGATATAGGTGTCGATAGGCATTTCAGATATAGGTGTCGATAGGCATTTCAGATATAGGTGCCGATAGGCATTTCAGATATAGTTGCCGATTGGCATTTTAAAAATAGGTGCCGATAGGCATATCAGATATAGAAGCCGATAGGCATTTCAAATATAGGTGCCGATTGGCATTCCAGATACGGTTGCCGATAGGCATTTCAAATATAGGTGCTGATAGGCATTTCAGATGTAGTTTCCGATAGGCATTTCAAAAATAGGTGTCGATAGGCATTTCAGATATATGTGTCGATAGGCATTTCAGATATAGGTGTCGATAGGCATTTCAGATATAGGTGTCGATAGGCATTTCAGATATAGGTGTCGATAGGCATTTCAGATATAGGTGTCGATAGGCATTTCAGATATAGGTGTCGATAGGCATTTCAGATATAGGTGTCGATAGGCATTTCAGATATAGGTGCCGATAGGCATTTCAGATATAGTTGCCGATTGGCATTTTAAAAATAGGTGCCGATAGGCATTTCAGATATAGAAGCCGATAGGCATTTCAAATATAGGTGCCAATAGGCATTCCAGATATGGTTGCCGATAGGCATTTTAAATATAGGTGCTGATAGGCATTTCAGATGTAGTTTCCGATAGGCATTTCTAAAATAGGTGTCGATAGGCATTTTAGATATAGGTGTCGATAGGCATTTCAGATATAGGTGTCGATAAGCATTTCAGATATAGGTGTCGATAGGCATTTCAGATATAAGTGTCGATAGGCATTTCAGATATAGGTGTCGATAGGCATTTTAGATATAGGTGTCGATAGGCATTTCAGATATAGGTGTCGATAGGCATTTCAGATATAGGTGCCGATAGGCATTTCAGATATAGTTGCCGATTGGCATTTTAAAAATAGGTGCCGATAAGCATTTCAGATATAGAAGCCGATAGGCATTTCAAATATAGGTGCCGATAGGCATTCCAGATATGGTTGCCGATAGGCATTTCAAATATAGGTGCTGATAGGCATTTCAGATGTAGTTTCCGATAGGCATTTCAAAAATAGGTGTCGATAGGCATTTCAGATATAGGTGTCGATAGGCATTTCAGATATAGGTGTCGATAGGCATTTCAGATATAGGTGTCGATAGGCATTTCAGATATAGGTGTCGATAGGCATTTCAGATATAGGTGTCGATAGGCATTTCAGATATAGGTGTCGATAGGCATTTCAGATATAGGTGTCGATAGGCATTTCAGATATAGGTGTCGATAGGCATTTCAGATATAGGTGTCGATAGGCATTTCAGATATAGGTGTCGATAGGCATTTTAGATATAGGTGTCGATAGGCATTTCAGATAAAGGTGCCGATAGGCATTTCAGATATAGGTGCCGATAGGCATTTCAGATATAGTTGCCGATTGGCATTTTAAAAATAGGTGCCGATAGGCATTTCAGATATAGAAGCCGATAGGCATTTCAAATATAGGTGCCGATAGGCATTCCAGATATGATTGCCGATAGGCATTTCAAATATAGGTGCTGATAGGCATTTCAGATGTAGTTTCCGATAGGCATTTCAAAAATAGGTGTCGATAGGCATTTCAGATATAGGTGTCGATAGGCATTTTAGATATTGGTGTCGATAGGCATTTCAGATATAGGTGTCGATAGGCATTTCAGATATAGGTGTCGATAGGCATTTCAGATATAGGTGTCGATAGGCATTTTAGATATAGGTGTCGATAGGCATTTCAGATATAGGTGTCGATAGGCATTTCAGATATAGGTGCCGATAGGCATTTCAGATATAGTTGCCGATTGGCATTTTAAAAATAGGTGCCGATAGGCATTTCAGATATAGAAGCCGATAGGCATTTCAAATATAGGTGCCGATAGGCATTCCAGATATGGTTGCCGATAGGCATTTCAAATATAGGTGCTGATAGGCATTTCAGATGTAGTTTCCGATAGGCATTTCAAAAATCGGTGTCGATAGGCATTTCAGATATAGGTGTCGATAGGCATTTCAGATATAGGTGTCGATAGGCATTTCAGATATAGGTGTCGATAGGCATTTCAGATATAGGTGTCGATAGGCATTTCAGATATAGGTGTCGATAGGCATTTCAGATATAGGGGTCGATAGGCATTTCAGATAGAGGTGCCGATAGGCATTTCAGATATAGTTGCCGATTGGCATTTTAAAAATAGGTGCCGATAGGCATTTCAGATATAGAAGCCGATAGGCATTTCAAATATAGGTGCCGATAGGTATTCCAGATATGGTTGCCGATAGGCATTTCAAATATAGGTGCTGATAGGCATTTCAGATGTAGTTTCCGATAGGCATTACAAAAATAGGTGTCGATAGGCATTTCAGATATAGGTGTCGATAGGCATTTCTGATATAGGTGTCGATAGGCATTTCAGATATAGGTGTCGATAGGCATTTCAGATATAGGTGTCGATAGGCATTTCAGATATAGGTGTCGATAGGCATTTCAGATATAGTTGCCGATTGGCATTTTAAAAATAGGTGCCGATAGGCATTTCAGATATAGAAGCCGATAGGCATTTCAAATATAGGTGCCGATAGGCATTCCAGATATGGTTGCCGATAGGCATTTCAAATATAGGTGCTGATAGGCATTTCAGATGTAGTTTCCGATAGGCATTTCAAAAATAGGTGTCGATACGCATTTCAGATATAGGTGTCGATAGGCATTTCAGATATAGGTGTCGATAGGCATTTCAGATATAGGTGTCGATAGGCATTTCAGATATAGGTGTCGATAGGCATTTCAGATATAGGTGTCGATAGGCATTTCAGATATAGGTGTCGATAGGCATTTCAGATATAGGTGTCGATAGGCATTTCAGATATAGTTGCCGATTGGCATTTTAAAAATAGGTGCCGATAGGCATTTCAGATATAGAAGCCGATAGGCATTTCAAATATAGGTGCCGATAGGCATTCCAGATATGGTTGCCGATAGGCATTTCAAATATAGGTGCTGATAGGCATTTCAGATGTAGTTTCCGATAGGCATTTCAAAAATAGGTGTCGATACGCATGTCAGATATAGGTGTCGATAGGCATTTCAGATATAGGTGTCGATAGGCATTTCAGATATAGGTGTCGATAGGCATTTCAGATATAGGTGTCGATAGGCATTTCAGATATAGGTGTCGATAGGCATTTCAGATATAGGTGTCGATAGGCATTTCAGATATAGGTGTCGATAGGCATTTCAGATATAGGTGCCGATAGGCATTTCAGATATAGTTGCCGATTGGCATTTTAAATATAGGTGCCGATAGGCATTTCAGATATAGAAGCCGATAGGCATTTCAAATATAGGTGCCGATAGGCATTCCAGATATGGTTGCCGATAGGCATTTCAAATATAGGTGCTGATAGGCATTTCAGATGTAGTTTCCGATAGGCATTTCAAAAATAGGTGTCGATAGGCATTTCAGATATAGGTGTCGATAGGTATTTCAGATATAGGTGTCGATAGGCATTTCAGATATAGGTGTCGATAGGCATTTCAGATATAGGTGCCGATAGGCATTTCAGATATAGTTGCCGATTGGCATTTTAAAAATAGGTGCCGATAGGCATTTCAGATATAGAAGCCGATAGGCATTTCAAATATAGGTGCCAATAGGCATTCCAGATATGGTTGCCGATAGGCATTTCAAATATAGGTGCTGATAGGCATTTCAGATGTAGTTTCCGATAGGCATTTCAAAAATAGGTGTCGATAGGCATTTCAGATATAGGTGTCGATAGGCATTTCAGATATAGGTGTCGATAGGCATTTCAGATATAGGTGTCGATAGGCATTTCAGATAAAGGTGTCGATAGGCATTTCAGATATAGGTGTCGATAGGCATTTCAGATATAGGTGTCGATAGGCATTTCAGATATAGGTGCCGATAGGCATTTCAGATATAGTTGCCGATTGGCATTTTAAAAATAGGTGCCGATAGGCATTTCAGATATAGAAGCCGATAGGCATTTCAAATATAGGTGCCGATAGGCTTTCCAGATATGGTTGCCGATAGGCATTTCAAATATAGGTGCTGATAGGCATTTCAAATGTAGTTTCCGATAGGCATTTCAAAAATAGGTGTCGATAGGCATTTCAGATATAGGTGTCGATAGGCATTTCAGATATAGGTGTCGATAGGCATTTCAGATATAGGTGTCGATAGGCATTTCAGATATAGGTGTCGATAGGCATTTCAGATATAGGTGTCGATAGGCATTTCAGATATAGGTGTCGATAGGCATTTCAGATATAGGTGTCGATAGGCATTTCAGATATAGGTGCCGATAGGCATTTCAGATATAGTTGCCGATTGGCATTTTAAAAATAGGTGCCGATAGGCATTTCAGATATAGAAGCCGATAGGCATTTCAAATATAGATGCCGATAGGCATTTCCAGATATGGTTGCCGATAGGCATTTCAAATATAGGTGCTGATAGGCATTTCAGATGTAGTTTCCGATAGGCATATCAAAAATAGGTGTCGATAGGCATTTCAGATATAGGTGTCGATAGGCATTTCAGATATAGGTGTCGATAGGCATTTCAGATATAGGTGTCGATAGGCATTTCAGTTATAGGTGTCGATAGGCATTTCAGATATAGGTGTCGATAGGCATTTCAGATATAGGTGTCGATAGGCATTTCAGATATAGGTGTCGATAGGCATTTCAGATATAGGTGTCGATAGGCATTTCAGATATAGGTGCCGATAGGCATTTCAGATATAGTTGCCGATTGGCATTTTAAAAATAGGTGCCAAAAGGCATTTCAGATATAGAAGCCGATAGGCATTTCAAATATAGGTGCCGATAGGCATTCCAGATATGGTTGCCGATAGGCATTTCAAATATAGGTGCTGATAGGCATTTCAGATGTAGTTTCCGATAGGCATTTCAAAAATAGGTGTCGATA